>BSBK01014882.1:55000-56921 GCA_027943335.1 Chamaecyparis obtusa | reverse complement strand
TACACACCACACACAGATATTAATATTCGTGTGTGTGTATAGTGTATATATATACAATGTATCTATACACGCGCACAGATATTAATATATATGTGTGTGTATAGTGTATATACACACACACACAGATATATAATATCTGTGTGTATATATGTACACACACAGATATATAATATCTGTGTGTGTGTGTGTGTGTGTGTATATATATATATATATACACACACACACACACATACATATAGATAGATATATACATACATACATACATACATACATATACATACATACATACATACATATACATACATGACATACACATATATATATATATATATGTGTGTGTGTGTGTGTGTGTGTGTTGTACACACACACACACACACACACACACATATATGTATGTATATACTCAAGAAGAAATGCAAGCCTTATGAATACCAACCCACTTTCTCACATCCATGCCTACAACCCGACAAGTCACCTTCTCTCAAGCAGCGCAACAACAACCATCACAACCTCCGCCAGCTTCATCTTATCCTTTATATACTAATTACCTATTTGTTCCACCCTCTGCATCTCAAGTAGTTATGCCACCGTCAACAACAAAGTTCATCTCATCTCGCCAGCTACCTTGCATAACCACCTCATGCTTCTAGTGTCCCAACATCTGTTCCACCCCTAAGCAATGCAAGAATGCATCCCTCCTACATCAACCAAGCGCAAAGCCAAGTGCACCAAGCACCATTCTATCAAAAGCTACATCATTCCATCAACCTCCTCCACCGCAACAACACTTCCTAGCGTAGCAACAACAACATCCCATCATCCCTAGTAACAAGAAGCTTCATCATATCTAGTACAACACCAACAAAATCTTATTGTACCCTAGCACCAAGTCAATTCATATCCCCCACAATAGTACACTGTTGCACCTTAGTAACAGTATCATCCCCAACAACCATCACCCCAACATCCATTCCAATCCACCTATCTTGCTGGGAAATCCCCATATCCCACTCCATAATACCCTATGCCAAATCACCCTTATTCACCAACGTGACTAGATCCTTTCCAAATGGGAGTACCCACTCCAACACCAATCAATGCCGAGTGGGAAGAGATGAAGAATGCTCTTAAGGAGCTCAAATCCAGAACATAAAACAAGACCTTCAAGTTTGAAGAGGTGTGTCCCTATTCGTTTGATCGATCGATCACAGTCGTCCCTTTCCCTAAAAACTTTGAAACACCCAAATTTGATAAATATCGAGGGAAAGGAGACCATGTAAACCACATCAAAGATTTCTATATGGCATGTTAAGAAGTGGCATATAGTTATAACTACCTTATGCACCTATTCTCCAAAAGCTTGGGAGGAACTACTATTAAGTGGTTCTACAAAATACCTTATGGGACAATCTCAACATTTGTCGAGCTCTCTAAGAAGTTTATTGCCCAGTACGCCCATAATGTCGAGAATGAGTTGTCTTTACTAGACCTTTGCAACTCAAAGCAAAAAGGAGGAGAAAGCCTAGCCGACTATTTGCAACGATGGTAGAACCTCACAACCAAGTTATCATATCAACCACCTAAAAAGCATCTAACCAAGATCTTTATCGATAATCTGCATCCCAAACTATCCCACTTTATGAGGATGAACTGCATCCAAACGTACCAAGACATCAAAAGCAAGGGGATATATATGAAAGAGGCCTCCTAAATGAAGGTACAATCTGACATTACAAGGACAATTCCCAAATTAAGTCCAATAATGACAAACCCCGTTACTGGAATCGCAACAAAAATGATGTTACTGATGGAGCCACAAACACTAAGCATGTCCAAATTTTTGTGGTTGGTCCTACACCAACTCTTGGATATCAACAACAACCTCAAAATAATCAGCAGCCTATGAAAACTTGCCAGCAAC
>BSBK01014882.1:0-50000 GCA_027943335.1 Chamaecyparis obtusa | reverse complement strand
ACCGGCTTAGATTGGAATTTTGTGTATTTCATATAGAGAGGTTTAACTTTTTGTAGCAATTTGCAAAGAGTACAAGCTGGAGTAGTATTTGAAAATACTACTCCAACTGTACATATTTTGTACATTGCTCCAACACCTAACTTTTTTGCTGGAATTTTGTGTATTTCATATAGAGAGCTTTAACTTTTTGTAGTAATTTACAAAAAGTACAAGTTGGAGTAGTATTTGAAAATACTACTCCAGCTTGTGCAGATTTTGTACATTGCTCCAGCACCTACTTTTTTGTTGGAATTTTGTGTATTTCATATAGAGAGGTTTAACTTTTTGTAGCAATTTACAATAAGTACAAGTTGGAGTAGGATTTGAAAATAATACTCCAACTTGTACAGATTTTTTACATTTCTCCAATACCTACTTTTTTGCTTGGCATCATGTGTAATACCTCAAAAATGGGCTATAAGTTCATTAACCTCCTATATTGACACATCGAATGAAATTGACATCAAAGTCCTAATCTAAGGCATATCTGAACATCATCGAATCCTAATTGATTATCATAAATTCTGCATCGAGAAATATTCTTAGCAATATTCCTAATTGTCCTAATTATCTTTAATTTAATGATTATTTGGCAATAAATCTTATTTATCCTAAAGTTTGATTAATTGATCATTCTCAATATTTAATTAATTAGATTTAATACTGCCACTTAATTATTTAATTGAAGTTAATTATATTTATTCCTAAATTGTATTATTTAAATTGGACAATAAATCCAAAATCTTATGAATAATTGATTAAATTCTTATTTAATTAATTAAAGCAAGTTGTCAATTTTTAATAATATTGTTTTTGAATAAAAGTTTGAAAAATAATTGATTAACCCATAAATCAATTGTTTTATTTTCAAAATCAGTTAAGTTGGAAATAAATCACTTTATTATTAAATTAATTCATAATAAATCATGCACATTCAAGAAAGCAGACAACTATCAATTATCAATCAAAGCTAAACTCTATTTTGAGTTGAACTTTTCTTTTGCATGTTTTTGTGAGTTAATTATCCTTTATTAAAAATAACTCAAAAATCAACCTGAGTTATTTGAGTGATTTATGGTTTTCTTTCATGCACCTCCAAAGCCCTAGATTTCTATAAATTAAGGCTCCAGCTCTTCATTAAGAATTCAATCCACGAATTGCACACTCACGCTGTCGAATTGGAGACTGAAGAATCGATCTTGAGAATTCGAGTTGTTGTGAGATTTTCATTTGTTATTGCATAGTATCCATATCATTTAGAATATCATGGTTAGATCATTTTAGCATATCAATTTTCATTGTTAGCATAGATTCATATCAAGTTTTTATCATATTATTGCATAGAAAAACCAAAAAAATAGATTAATTGCATTTAATTCATATCTAGATTTTGCATCCAAATCCTTCGTTTAGGTGTCGTCAAGGTCACTGATTTTGGTATAATCTGAGAATACATACTCGCACCTACTAGAAGACAGTAAATCACCTGGTTAGTTTAGTTTTTCATTTATTGCATGATTTCAATTTCAACTAACCTCTAATGTTTTACTGAAGTGTTGTGTCTACAGATCAGGTACAAAATTCACACACACATTTATGGCACCCACCGTGGGGCCCTGAAATGGGTTTCCCTTCAAATTTTATCAATTTCTATCATTTCTTATCTTTTTTTGTTCCCAGCTATGATTTTTATTCTTTTATCCGTACAATTTTCGTACGAGTTTTTGTCAGAAACTCATACCAGAAGACACCCACTATCATACGATAGTTGATTTGATCGAGGATCGTACAAGCAAAAATAAACTATCGTCTAGAAGCTTGATTGTTGTTTATCTGATACCCATTGTTGTACGAGTTTCTAGACTATCGTCTGGAAGGTAACCCACTGTCGTACAAGTTTTAGCGCCAGAGTTCAATTGTTGTTTCACTTTTTTAGGCAGTTTGTCAAATTTGGTTTTCAAATTTTGACTAACAACTAACCCTAACAATTGAAATTCTCTATTTTTTATTAATTTTCACTGGTTTTTTATTGGAAAAAGTGCAAGAATTGCTAAAAGTAGGTAAGAATCTACTAAGTGCATTGTGAGGAATTTAGGTAACCTTCTCAGCTGATAACATTCAATTTGGATTAAAATGAACATCTTGCGTGTCTAGCTTGAGTGCCTTTCTTTTCCATATCACACATTTCATTTGGGCTCTAAAAATGAACATAGATTTGCTTTCAAGCATCTTTGTTACACATAGTAAATAGGCCCTATGAACACTATTCATGCTCTTGAGAGAGTGAGTTTCCAACAAAACTCTTCTCAACGAAGGAACCCTTGTAGGTAGGGAGGATACTGAGGGAGTCTCACGTTCTACTAGACCCGTGTGTCTTCAACTTTTGATCGAGCATTCTCTCTCTAGAGAGGTTGATAGATCATAAGGGGTTGATGTCATAGATCTTTGTGAGATAATCTTGGTCTTAGCATGTCAGATTAATCTATCTACTTTGTTTAGGTTAAAAGTGAAAAGGTTAGGGGATTATGCTCTACTTCCTTTTTGGATAGTACCAGAAACCCAAATCCTTGAATTTGGAATCAGTTTCCATGTGGTATATTTTTTGAGTCACCTTTAGAGAGGGTTAACCATAGTGGATTAACCGCTTGAGGTTCCATCAACGTGGTTGACCCAATTAAGGGAATGTCCACTACGGTTAACCCTCTCTAAAGGTGACTCACAAAATATACCACATGGAAACTGATTCCAGATTAAGTTCTCAGACTGTGTCAAAACCCCAGTGCACCTGGATTGGAGTTCACCCTCTTGGATCATAAAAGTTGTAGAGTCAAACCATTACTAAAACCCTAGTGAGGCCAAATTTTCATTTTATAGGAATATGTGCATTAATGCAAAACTTTTTGGAACATACACAATTAGCACTTCTAAGGATTAGCACAAATAAGTCACTTGATTATTCATGTGCAAGGTTGCTTTTGCCCTTGTTCATTGTTTTCCGACATGCTTGAAATCACTTGCTTGTTTTGCGTGCTTTCTTATCTATCTGGTTACTAAAATGACCAAATCTGTTACAATGCTCAAATATGGACATTGAAATTGCAAACAATCTAAAATTGAAAACCTAAAATTTGCAAAAATTGAAGTAAAACACCTTTCTTGAGTCAACAATGGTTTTGTAAAGTCAGAAAGTCGTACGACTTTTGGCTATTGTCATTTCAGAACCCCCAGATTGTCGTATGGTATCAAGTATATTATTGTACAAGTTTTGCTACCAGTCATTTTAAAAATCAATTTCCCTGTTGTAAACTGTCGTACGAGCTTGTCAATTGTCATTTCATGCTATACCCACTGTCATATGAGCCTGCAGAGAATCGTTTGAGAAATTTCAATAGTTGTCAGAAAGTTGTCAGAATTATCAGAGACCCAACTTTTCTAGCCTATTTCCAAAATCTGTCAAACAAATCACTATGTCAGGAACAAAGCAGCAAATACTGAGAATCCAATCATTTTCCTAAAGTGGCCTTTTGAATCTGATTTAGCCTTCTGTTTAATCAATTTGAGTCTTTATCATCTTGTGTCAAAACCTTGTCATAACTATCGATCTTCAATCAATCATCAAAATGACTAAGTGTTGTGAACTCATGTCTGCTATCTTTTGGGAGTCTACCCATACATCCAGGGAATAGTATCCCTCATCTACATCTAATCCATGCTTCAATCAATCAAACCTTGACAAGGATGCATCATCTGATAATCTTGATTCAATTCATTCTTCAGTTGTCTTCATCTTATTCTTTTGCTTCACCCAAGGTTAATGGTGGAAACTGGAGCTTCCTCTCACAAGAAATTGGGAGAAGCACTTGACACCCGGAGCTTTGTCTACTCACGTAGGTCCAACTCTTAAACAACTTTACAATTCTAGTCTTTACAAAGACGATGGTCTTGGAAACTTTCGATTAAAAACTGGTTACATTCCTCCTTCATCAACTCACAGAGGTAATCAAAAAAATCCACATCAATCTATCCCAGGTAGAACTCCTACCATGTCTCAAGTAGGGACAAACTTGGGCTCTCAAAGAGCTCAATCTCAACATGGTGCAGATCAGGAACCCACACCTAAGGAAATTTCTCAATATCAAAATGATGATAACTTCAAACGAATGATGAAGCATTTCTTGAAAGAAGACAAAGAGGCATACTTTTTGCAATTAGCTCATCAAGGAGCTAAACTTCCTCCCAACTTTAATGTTGAAGATATCATTACACATGAGGAAGATATCAGATAGTGATTCAGACAGCTCAGAACTCATCCCCTATGAAAAATTTCCTAAAGAGATCAAAGACCTTCTTGATGATAAAGATGATCCAATCAAAAGAATTAATGTAGTAGAAACACAAGAACCTACTATCAATCAAGAGATAGTTGCAACACAGGAACTAGCTAATCTTGAAAACAATCAAGAAGAAGAAGGTGGTAGTTATTCTGAGACAGATTCTCATGAGTATGAATTCAAATCAAAATCTGAGGGTAACCCTTCTTGGGGTATTCATCCTGACTTTACTCATGTTCTTAGATTTTCTAGAGGCATAGATGAAGAATCTAATGACTATGAATGGGGAGCCATTCCAGAAGAAGATGAGCTTATTACAGAGAAACATGTTGATGTTATTCACCAATATGCACCTGAACCCAATGTAAGTCTAGAGTGAAATGATGAACTTATCGAGTTTGATCACCTATGGCTAAATTGGACTCCCACAATGACATTGAGCCTATTCACGATTGAATGTCTTAAGTTGTAATATCACCTTTGAACTCAAGCGTCGGGTTAGGACCAATGATGACATATCCATATCTGTAAACACTATCTCCCAATCTTTCCCCACTTTGACTATCCAATATCCAGACCTTATTGATCAAACCTCCACAAATCTGAGCCATGGTATTTATACCTTACCGAATGACTATGCCCTTACTTGCTACCTCAATGTAGTTGAGCCTATGAGTACTTCCATCAGTGAACCGAGTGTTAGCATGATGGAGTCGGACATCAAGTATCTTAGTCAAAAAAATAAGAATAAAAAGAAAAAGAAAAGGAGTTCTGAGGGTGAAAACCACTTTGTGGCAGTCTCGGAACCTACAAAAGTAAAAATAAAAGATGTATCCGAAGGTGAAAACCTCTCTGAGGTGCCTAAGGATGAGATATTTGATGTCCTTCTGAGTCATTTATAGGATAGATCTCCAGATCTAATTGAGCCCACTCAATCCATCAACTTGGGAACAATAGAAGAGCCACAGTTGATTCATGTAGCACAATCTTTATCAGAAGAAGAGAAGCAAAAATTTACAACATTCCTAACAAAGAAGAAAATCAACTTTGCATGGAAATATTTAGATATGCCAGGGTTGGATCCTAATCTTATAATGCATCATTTGTCTATAGCTCCAAATGTCAAACTTGTCAAGCAAAAGTTAAGAAAGATGCATCCTCATGTTGCACTCTTGGTAAAAGCTGAATTAGAGAAGCTCCTGAAAGCCGAATTCATTCACGTCATTGACTATGTAGAGTGGATCTCTAATATTGTACCTATTTCAAAACTAGATAAATCAATCAAAGTATGCACAAACTTTAGAGATGTAAATAGAGCATGCCCTAAGGATGATTTTCCATTACCTAACATTGATATGATAGTGGACATGATTGCGGGCTTTGAGATGTATTCTTTAATGGATGGTTTTTCTAGATATAATCAAATAAAAATTGCATTCTTTAATGGATGCTTTCACATGTGCATGGGATACCTTCTATTGGAATGTCATGCCATTTGGGCTTAAAAATTCTAGTGCTACATATCAAAGAGCCATGACATCTATTTTTCACGACATGATGCATAAGACTATGGAGGATTATGTTGATGATACTTTAGCGAAATCTATGATTAGGTTTGCACATCTAGATTACTTGAGCAAGATACTAGACAGAATGGAGAAATTTAGTCTCAGACTAAATCCTAAGAAGTGTGCTTTTGGTGTCACTTCTGGAAAGCTCTTAGGATACATAGTTTCAAAGAAGGGCATTGAAGTTGATCCAGCTAAAGTAAAGGCTATCATGGAAATGCAACCTCCAAAGAATATTAGTCAAATGAGGACATTGCAAGGAAGAGTTCAATCTATCAGAAGATTTATATCACAGCTAGCAGACATATCACAACCTTTTACAAAAACATTACATAAAGGTGTGACCTTTGCATGGAATGAAGAATGTGATAACAACTTCAATCATATCAAGAAGTATCTATCCAATCCTCCTATTTTGATGCCTCCTATTCATGGGAATCCATTGATCTTATATGTCTCTGCTACAGATACATCACTGGGGGCATTGCTAGCACAACATGATGAGAACAAAAAGGAAAGAGCTATATACTATATCAGTAGAACATTGGTTGCATATGAGAAGAACTATTCAATGATTGAGAAAGCTTGTCTAGCTGTGATCTTTGCATCACAGAAACTGAGACACTACATGTTAGCTAAGATTGATCCACTCAAGTACCCACTAAGAAAAGCTGCCCTCACAGGTAGATTAGCTAAATGGGCTATGCTCTTAAGTGAATTTGACATTGAATATGTTGAGAGAAAAGCTATCAAAGGATAGGTTATTGCTGATCAATTAGTAGATACACCTATGATTGATGATACACCAATGCAAATGGAATTTCTAGATTCCTCTATCATGACTCTTTCTTCTAGAGAATGGCAGTTATTCTTTGAAGGCTCCTATACATAGAATGGATCGAGAGCAGGCATATTGTTCATAACTCCTCAAGGATACTCAATCCCAAAAGCATTCAGATTAAAGTTCCCTTGCACAAAAAATATTGTTGAATATGAAGCCCTTTTGAATGGTATGAAAATAGCGATTGTGTGGAGGGTAATAGAACTACACATTCATGGAGACTCACAACTTGTTATCCATCAAGTCAATGATGTGTACCAAACTAAAGATGAAAAGTTCATTCCTTACAAGAGAATGGTAGATGATCTAAAGAAGTATTTCCTATCTATCACATTTGAGAAAATTCCTAGAACAACAAACAAGGCTGCCAATGCAATGGCAATGCTATCTACTCTATTACAGTAGCTTGAACATGAGCTGCGCTACGAGTTCCTGGTGGAAGCACTATCTTATCCTGCATATGATTCCCCCAAAACCCACATGATCTGCACTGTTGTTGGTCATGATTCATCCAGATATAAAAACCTATTTTCCTATCTCCAAGACCAAATCATTCCCGATACCTTCAACCGCTATGAAAAGAGATACCTTATCCATAATGCCTCCTGATATGTCATCATTGGTCATGATCTGTACAAACGAGGTCTAGATGGTACGCTACTTAGATGTTTAGAATAGGAAGAGTCTCAATGTGTATTAGAGGAAGTCCATGATGGTATTTGTGGGTCACACTCGAACGGTTTAACACTAGCTCGAAAACTTATTAGGGTTGGGTACTATTGGCCTAAAATGGAGAAAGAGTCTATCAAGTTTGCTAAGAACTGTAAAAAATGCCAAGTGCATGGCAACTTAATTCATGCTCCAGGGAGAGATCTAATTCCATTTACTAAACAATGGCCTTTTCACCAATGGGCATTTGATCTTATAGGAGCTATACATCCTCATTCTTCTAATGGACACACCCATATAATCACAGCTACAAATTATTTTACAAAATAGGTAGAAGCAGTCCCTTTGACACAAGCAACTAGAAAACAAATATCTATGTTCATATTGAACTATATCATATGCAGATATGGGATACCACATTCCATAATCACAGATAATGGTGGACAATTCAAGAACAAAGACCTAGATGATCCATGTGCCAAATTCAAGATCACACAACATTGGTCTTCTATCTACTATCCTCAAGGGAATGGACAAGCAGAGGCTTCTAATAAGAATCTCTTGAAAATCTTGCATTGTACAGTTAATAAAATAGGAAGAGACTGGCATCTCATGATCAATCTAGCTCTCTGGGCCTATAGAATAAGTATCAGAACACCTACTGGGGCTACACGTTTCATTTTAGTTTATGGGTCTGAAGCGGTACTGCCTATTGAGGGTGAAATCCCATCACTAAGAATCAGAATGCATGGTCTAGTAACTGATGATGACTACAGAGTGTCTAGGTTGCAAGAACTTGAACTACTAGATGAGTGCAGACAAGCAACGTATGATCATCTCAGAGTATATCAGAAGAGAATGTCTAGAGGTTACAACAAGAAAGTCAGACACAGAGAATTTCAGGTTGGTGATCTAGTCTTGAGAGAGAATCCTAAAAATCAATCACATCGAGAACGCAAGGGGAAGTTTGAACCCAATTGGCTGAGTCCCTTTGTAATCATTGCTACTTTTGGCTCTAGTGCCTATCAACTCTCAATGACTGAAGGAGAACAACTCTGAGAGCCAATCAACATTCTCCATCTGAAGAAATTCTATGCCTAAGGCATTCAATGTATGGTAAAATGTCTTGAAAAAATTATAAAAATTGGAAAAAGTCATGAAAAAAATGAACATCTTGGTGAAAACCTAGCAATAAGTGCCTTGATGATTCACAAAAAAATTGAAAAAAATATCAAAAATACAAAAAAAAATGAGAAAAAGAAAAAGTGCCTTGGTGAAAACCTGGAAATAGGTGCCTTGGTAGCAAAAATAGAATCTTTGCCAAGATGGTGAAAACCTGGCAAACGGGTGCCACTTGTTTCAAAATGCTCCATCTATCAGTGCAATCTTGGTCTTTCTTAGCTTTCAGTCTTGCTTTAGTTTGTACATATCTCCCGGTTTGTTTCTGCATTTCCAATTTTCAATAAGTCGGTCTGTACACCAATCGACTCAAGCATCTTTATCCTATCAATGTTAAAACACTTGGGGGCACTCAATGTCATGTCCTATGGCCTCCAATGTAGTTGAGAGGTATCATATCCAGTCAGGGTCCTTTCAAGTTTCATTTGAGTCAGTCAGTCAGTCTCATCTCCAGAAAGGATTTTGCATCAACATCAAACTGAAAACTGAAAACTGAAAACAATCTATGCTTTTTACATGCTTTATCTCCTTGTATGCTTGTTGATTCACATTGAGATTTTTGCATATTATGTTCCTTCGAGCTCTTTGATGATGTCCTTTATAGGATTTAGAGAGTGATGACTAGGGGCATAATCTTTTATTTGTTTTCTTCTTGTATGTGAAAATCTAACAACTTTGGAAATTCTGGATTGAAATGGTGTCCAACTGTAAGAGCCTCTATCTTGAATTGGATGGCCATGCATACCTCGACCATTGATACCCAGAAAATTCAAGGAAGTTTGATCTAACTATTGTCTTTTTGAGTGAGTTCTTTCTCCTATTGTGAAATGCGATCTTACCTAAGGATGTGAACGATAAAGGGTCACTACGGGTAATTCAAACTGGATTTAGAATAATCTCTTGACTGCTTGATGTGTTTGAACCGCAAGGCATATTTTGGTCATTGCAACTTTTATGTTTTGATGCTTATACAAATTGCTATATCAAAATGGACATGATATTCAAGTCATCTTGGCGCTTATGCTTTGATGCTTATATCTAATCCGACATTTCGAAAACAAAATCAATATTCATATATCCATGGTTTCCTAATCAGTGGGTGTTGTATTGATTCTTGCGCATACAAATCAATATTTATATGTCTATGGTTTAATAACTAGTGGGCATTGTATTGATTTATCCGGTTACCTAAAAATTCAATGATGAAAATGACCGACACATGATCAGTGACTAGGTCCTAGGTCTTAGGTTGCATTTCATTTTGCACTTTGCATGATCTCACAAATTGCTTGAACACTTAAATGATTCTTCAAAACCAAAAATGCTAAACATATCATAAGAGCCGAATCTCACATGAAGGTTCTTCAAACGAAACAGCAAGTAGAATCCTTTTTCGGGATCAAAATCAAAATCTAAGATCATTCATATTATTTATTACTTGCATAATTAACCTTCTATCATCATAGAAATCTATAATTCAACTTAACTAACTATCTTACATCAAACTATCAAAATTTCAACTTGGTCAACCATGGTCAACTCATGGTTTAACCTAGTCAAACTTGGTCTCTAGGACCTCCAAACGATGCAAAATGCATTCTCGAACATGTATAACCACTTCTCAAATCAATTAACATGCTTCTAAACTATAAATGTTGACTTTTCTTGTCAGATTTCAATTTTAATCCCGAAGGGGGCATGGTATTGCACATCATTCAAAGTCTGTAATCTAAATTTGAAATCATATCTTTCCTCAGTAATCAAGACAACAACCATGTCTAGTTGCTGATTCATCAAAAAGACCTCATCGCTTGGGGAAAATCAATCATCGCTTGGGGCATATCAGATTCATTGAGATCCATATCAATCTAGTATTCTCTTAATCTTGTAAATTGTATCAGCTCATCAGTTCATCAGTGTTATTTCCTTGGTTCTTCATAACTAAAGGGTTCAAATGTGATTCATACAAGGACAATCGAGTCTAGAATCGGTCACTCACTTCTTCGCAATCATAAGGTTCAGGATCAAGCGTTTTGGCATTCACCGGTTCATTGCTGTTATAGTTAACATTATCTTTGGTCATTCAGGACCTAACATCTTCAAATCTTTCAATCGATTTCTGTCTCTGAATCGGTTCATATTTCAAATCAATTTCAATCTCAAACATTTTTATCATAGACAGACTATCTTTGAACCATTGTGCTTCGCACAACAATTCAAAGAGGGGCAAAATGTAATACCCCAAAAATGGGCTATAAGTTCATTAACCTCCTATATCGACACATTGAACGAAATTGACATCAAAGTCCTAACCTAAGGCATATCTGAACATCATCGAATCCTAATTGATTATCATAAATTCTGCATCGAGGAATATTCCTAGCAATATTCCTAATTATCCTAATTATCTTTAATTTAATGATTATTTGGCGATAAATGTTATTTATCCTAAAGTTTGATTAATTGAATATTCTCAATATTTAATTAATTAGATTTAATACTGCCACTTAATTATTTAATTGAAGTTAATTATATTTATTCCTAAATTGTATTATTTAAATTTTGACAATAAATCCAAAATCCTATGAATAATTGATTAAATTCTTATTTAATTAATTAAAGCAACTTGTCAATTTTTAATAATATTGTTTTTGAATAAAAGTTTGAAAAATAATTGATTAACCCATAAATCAATTGTTTTATTTTTCAAAATCAGTTAAGTTGGAAATAAATCACTTTATTATTCAATTAATTCATAATAAATCATGCACATTCAAGAAAAGCAGACAACTATCAATTATCAATTAAAGCTAAACTCCATTTTGAGTTGAACTCTGCTTTTGCATGTTTTTGTGAGTTAATTATCCTTTATTTAAAAATAACTCAAAAATCACTGATCATTGATCACTGATCTTGGTATAATCTGAGAATACATACTTGCACCTACTAGAAGGCAGTAAATCACCTGGTTAGTTTAGTTTTTCATGTGTTGCACGATTTCGATTTCAACTAACCTCTAATGTTTTACTAAAGTGTTGTGTCTACAGATTAGGTACAAAATTCACACACACATCATGTTACTGTTATAGTCAAAGCATGTGTTGTAATGGCAAAGCATGTAATATATCTATACCTATTGATTGTATATTGTTTGTGATTGACATTATTCTGCTCCATTTTATATGTCTATATCTCTTGACTTGGTTAGCCCTATTGCATTAGAAAATATAAATGGAATACACCAAGGAGTACAACATGATGAAGATCAAAACTATTCCAATAGTACTCATTTGGTTGCTCTACCCAAATTTATGTTTTTCATATTAGTTTTTACTATTATTTTATATAGTGTAGAGCCGAACTATTATGTTACTAAGAAGGATAGGTAATTTATAAATTTTCACAAATTTTTCAAAATACTATTCCAGCTTGTAAAGATTTTGTACATTACTCCAACACCTTTTTTCTTTGGCATCATATTACTATTACATGATAAGCATATAGCTTCAGTCGTATGATAAAAAAACATATACATACGAAGACTACATATTGCTAATCATAATCAACATGATTAATAATAACAACACAACCGTTCCATCCAGGAAACCCACAACCACTCCAACACAACACAACAACATAATCGTTCCAGCTAGGAAATTGATAGTCGCTCCAACACAATGCAACAAAATAGTACAATCATTCTAGAAGGAAACCAACAACTCGACAACACAATAATCCACAGCTTGACAAAACAACAATCCACAACTTGACAATACAACAACCCACAACTCGACCCATAACTCAACAACACAATAACCTACAGATCAACAACACAACAACCCATAGAGCCCTAAACCCACACAAAAAACTCCCAGTATCCAAATTTAAAATAGCAACCCACAACTTGATAATATAATAGTCCACATAGCCCTAAACCCACAAAAACAAAAACCCCCAGTTGGAGCAGCTAAATCTCAAACCCTAATACTCTATAGATGAAATGAAATGACCATGACAATAATGCAAATGAATAAACCCTAGATTTTTCTATGATTTCTGAGAGATGCATTGGACAAGGTCAATGAACACAAATATTTAAATTTTTTTGGAAAATTCATGTTATATGCTAACCTATAACCAACTCAACAATACCAAAAACCATAGTAGAGCAACGAATAGAGGAGAAACCATTTTTTCTTTGCAAAGTCCAAGGCTAAGCTTGACCATAGCAGCAATCATAAGAGAGAAAGCAACCAATAGAGGAAAAAGCACAAAGAACATACCACAACACAACAACACAACTATTTCAGCAAGGAAACCCACAACCGTTCCAACACAATGTAAAAACACAACCATTCCAGCTAGGAAACCCACAATCACTCCAACATAATGCAATAACACAACCGTTTTATCCAAGAAATTGACATCTGCTCCAACACAATGCAACAACACAACCATTCCAGCTAGGAAATTGAAAACCACTCTAACACAACGCAACACACACAAACGTTCCAACCAAGAAACCCACAATCACTCACACACAATGCAACAACACAACTGTTACAGCCAGGAAACCCACAACAACTCCAACATAACGCAAGAAAATGCACAAATGTTAAAGCCACGAAACCCACAGCTCGACAACACAACAGTCCACACTGCCCTAAACCCATAGGTCGACAACACAATAGTCCACGTGAAATCCTTTTTGCCCGCAGACCCCAAATAATTTTGTTTGCACATGGACTCAAAATGGTTTCAAAATAGGGATTGAAAAAATGGGAATTTAGGCCTTGAATTCCAATTCCACCTTTTCAAGTGGAAGATATAAATCTAGAAAATGGAAAAAAATGGGCATTGTTATACACTGAATTTGCGCCTCTGATCTCAAGCTCTCTTGGTCTTGATAATCTAGTATAACATGGGAGTCATCTCAAGGTTGTTAGACCTTTTTCTAATCGAGATGAGACCTCCAGATTCTAGGCTAGTTCCTCTTGGATAATCACCCTGATTTGCTCTTGGACAGGAAAGTAAACTTTGAGGGGAAAGGGTTAGAAGGAGTGCATGAAATGGAAATGACAGGAAGCAAATCTATCCTACTAGGTGATGCATCGAAATCAGGGTATGAATCTTAGTATAGAGGAATGAAACCAGTGAAAGGCTTAGGTCTAGGAGATCATAGCTCTCTGAAATAGGCTTGCATAAATATTTCATAAGAAGATCCAAAATAGAAAGAGGCTATTTCAGGAAAAGATGGTTTTCACAAACAATAGCATTACTGAAGATTTAGGCACAATTTATGACCTGCAAACAACATCCACTTCTACAACTAGGCATAGGAATGAGACATGATTGTTAAGGGGTTAAAGTATACCCACAGAGACATTCACATCCAATCACCCACAACAATGCACGAAATTGCAGAAAAAGAGAAGGACCAAGAACCCTAAGCTATCACTGAGAAACATGTAAAAATACTAAAAACCATTAAGAGATAACTCACATAAGAAGACATAGAGATAGGAAAAATGTCATAAAATATCTTCAGTATCTGAACAATCAATGAAAATTACAATTGTAGAAAGCTAAAAGGGCAGGAAAATTGCCACCAATTGCTCTCTAAGAAAGAAAACTTTCTTTTTACAACTGCTGGATTCTGAGCCCTACAAGCTCTAGAAAAATGTTATATATATCACTCAACTACACGCAGGTAGGAGTCAAAAGTTTAACCAAGGCTACAACTTTTGCAATAAAATAGTCAACCCTAGCAGTTAAATTTTGATCATAAATATTCATGAAAATATCTCAACTAATCAGATATGTCTTTGCATGTCCATCCCTATACTTGATCATGCCTGCAGATAAAAGACCTCGATCTGACAACCCCCTGCAAGCCCACTGAGTCATGAATGCTCAAAATCTGATCCCATCCTAAAAGGACCCAAAACAGTGGCCTAAAATCTCAGCAAAATTCTATCCAACTGCAACCGCCTCCAAAGTCATAAAATTTCATCTACCTGTGCCTGCAACATTCTCCTTAGAAGAAAGCCCACGAAAAACAATCACGCCACCCTTGAAATAGCAATGGTCGCATGATCACATGAGCTCAAAAGCCTTCATGTGATCATGTGACAAGCCCTTTGAAAACTTGCCTTTGCCACACAAGACACCTGGCCCACAAGAAGTAGTCACCTGTCAACCATGTGGATCAATCGAAAACTCGCATAGGCTGGACACGTGACAACACCACCTAGAAACAACAAAGAATCCAACGGTAGTCGCATGATCACATGGGATCAAAAGATCCCATGCAAACATGCGACCACCGTAGATTTTGAATCTACGGGGCCCGCGTTATACTTCTAGCCCATCGCAAAACAAACATGTCACCACCCGAAGCCCTGCTAACCGTTGACGGCTCGTTGCATGATCGCATGCGGCTAAAAGGCCGCATGAGATCATGCGATAAGCTTTAGATGTTCATGCAATCCTAACACCAAGTTTACCTCAGGTTTTAAACTCCCCTTGTCGCCAAGTCACCTGACCCTTTCCTTAACCTCGGTTACATCCAGTGACCATGCGAAACTCTTTATCCGCACAACTGCGCACTTGCTTTTTTAACCCCGAGCCCAGAATCGCCATGTGTCACTCCCTTATTCATCCCAGCCGCTACATCAACAAACACCTCAGCACCTTCCTAACATGGACCCACTCAAAATTTTAGATTCCCATCTAACGACAGGCATAAGATCGCATGGCCTCAGAAGATTCCATGCGAACACACGACTGTCGTTAGATCTATACTGACTGCCACCTTGCTTTAGAAAATTTGGACCCACCACCCACTGAGATATCCATCGAACGGTTGTCACATGATCCCATGGGATCGGAAGATTCCATGAGATCATATGACCACCATAGATCTTCGTCGCACTTGCGCCAATGCAGAAACTTCGGGCCCCACTGACCGCTTGTCGCATGATCGCATGCGGCTAGAAAGGCCTATGCGATCATGCGACCAACTACGTGATGCTAACTGCCCAAACCGTGAACTATTGATGGTTAGTCACATGGGCGCATGGGATCAAAAGATCCCATGCGATCATGCGACTAACATGAAACCGTTGTTTGTTGACTGCTGGCGGTTTGAAAGCTTGAGGACCGCGAACTGGGCCCTACTTGGTACCTCGGGGATGTGCACTTAACGGCTAGTCGCTGTAATACCCCAAAAATGGGCTATATGTTCATTAACCTCCAATATCAACAATTCGAATGAAATTGACATCAAAGTCCTAACCTAAGGCACATCTAAACATCATCGAATCATAATTGATTATCTTAAATTCTGCATCGGGGAATATTCCTAGTAATATTCCTAATCATCTTAATTATCTTTAATTTAATGATTATTTGGCAATAAATCACATTTATCCTAAGTTTGATTAATTGAATATTTTCATATTTAATTAATTAGATTTAATATTTGCCACTTAATTGTTTAATTAAATTTAATTCTATCTATTATTAATTGTATTATTTAATTTTGACAATAGATCAAAATTCCTATCTTTAATTGATTAAATTCTTATTTAATTAATTAAAACATGTTGTCATTATTTAATAATATAATTTTTAATAAAAGTTTGGTAAAATAGTTAATTAACCCATAAATTAATTATTTTATTTCAAAAATCAGTTGAGTTGAGGATAAATCACTTTATTTATTTATTTAATTCTTAATTATTATGCATATTCAAAAGAAACAATTAAACTCCAAATCAGAAAATCAATGCAAGTTATTGACTTTTTGGAACTCAACATCCTTTTGGAGTTCAAAAAGCTGATCTAAACTCTAATTTGAGTTTAAAAACTATTTTTGCATGTTTTTGCATGATTTTGAGAATTAACTATCTTTCATGATCAGATAACTCAAAAATCAAGATGAGTTAATTTGAGTGATTTATGGCTTTTCCCATGCACCTCCAAAGCCTTGGATTTCTATAAAAACAAGGCTCATCTCTTCATAACTCATCTCTCAATCATCTCTCAAATTTGCATCCAAGCATCTCATATTTTGCACAATCACGTTGGAGAATTGGAATTGAAGAAATCAAAGCTCTTGCGAATCGACATCTTTGTGAGATCAATCTTATTTTTGCATTCATATTGCATATCATTGTTAGATTAGCATTGCATATCAATTTTCAATAGCATTTATAGCATATCAATTTCATCTAGCATAGATTCATATCAGTTTTTATCATTCTTATTGCATAGAAAAATCCAAAAAAATAGCTTAATTGCATTCAATTTCATATCCATCTTTTGCATTCAAATCCTTCTTAGGTGTCGTCTAGGTCACTGATCT
This sequence comes from Chamaecyparis obtusa, assembly GCA_027943335.1. Lineage (NCBI taxonomy): Eukaryota > Viridiplantae > Streptophyta > Pinopsida > Cupressales > Cupressaceae > Chamaecyparis > Chamaecyparis obtusa. The sequence goes on along the minus strand of BSBK01014882.1, from coordinate 33,005 downwards.
CGATAATAATCTGAGAACATTAATCTTGCACCTACTAGAAGGCAGTAAATCACTTGGTTAGATAGCTTTCAATTTTGCACGATTTTGATTATAGCTAACCTCTAATGTTTTACTGAGTGTTGTGTCTACAGATCAGGTACAATTTTCACACACAGTCGCATGTTTGCATAGCCTAAAAAAGAGCTATGTGATCATGCGACAAGCCGTAGCAATTTGTCAAAAACATCAAAGGGACCCACCTGGTCGGAGTTGCGCACTTAGAAAAATGCAGACGCCAGAGAAGTGTAAAGTGCAGAAGTGGTCAAAAACACAAAAAGTTTTCAGACCGAGGTCGAAAACACAAAGAACTTTTGGACCGAAAGGCAGAAACATCTTGAGCCTTCAGAGAGAAGGTCGAAAACACACTGGGTTTTTGGGCCAAAAAGTAGAAAACACACTGGACTTTCGACACTTGAGCATTTCTTTGGCAAATAGGAATGTGGCCGAAAATGAATGATAGGGAATTTTTGGGTAACATGCATTAGAAATGGTCTATTCCAATTCTAATTGTCCCTACCAAACTGCAAATTTGATGTTTTCAAAATTTGTCAATGCTAATTCCACTCGAATTCCCGCAACCAAACGGGTCCCGTTTGGTTGCCAGAATTTGGGTGGAATTAGCATTGACAAATGCTAACATCAAATCTACAGTTTGGTAGGGATAATTGGAATTAGAATAGACCAAGTCTAATGCCAGTTTTGTCCCATTTTCTAGATTTATGTCTTCCACTTGAAAAGGTCGAATTGGAATTTGAGGGCCAAATTCCAAAATTTTCAATGCCCATTTTGAAACTTTTCGGGTCCGCGTGCAACATTCTAACATTTTTTGGGGGCCCACGTGCAAAGAAATATATACCATTCCCATCATTTTCCTTGTTCTTTATAAAGAAATAAAAATGATTCCCATCATTTTCGTTGTTCTTTGGGAAATCGATTGTGCAGGCGACGAAGGTCCTGTTGGGTTTCATTGGTTTTGTGTTGGAACGGCTCTGGCGTGGGATTCCTTCGTTGCTCTTTGGAAAGTGATTATAAAATGAATGTTTTGGGTTTTGTTAGTGTTGTATTGGAATGACTCCACTATGTGATTCCTTTGCTATTTTGTTGTTTCTTTCAGTTGGACAAGTATGTTCTCCTTCAGTTTTCCTTTGCTTTGATTGTTATGGATCCAATTCTAATTCTAGTTTCAAAATGTGGAACCAAATAGAGGAAATGCATATTCTTGCTCATATTCCAGGTCAACCAAATAGTCCAAACTATATTTAGAAAATGAAAAATCATAATATCAAATTCATGATTTGACCAATCCAACATTTGATCAAATTTGACATTTCCTAATTCCCACAGCCATATTCCTAGAAAACCCTCCTGCCTGTTTGGTTGTTGGAGTTGACCTAGAATTGGAAAATGAGAATTGGTGCATTGGTATAGGCCAATTCTAATTTTGGTCCAAAATGAGCATTCTGTAATGTTCCAAACCCTGGGATGAGCTCTTGACTGTGGCGTACGGAGCAGAAAGGCATGTTCATAGATTGGGAGAGCCAGATGATGCCAGAGGCCATACGAAACAAGGTCATACATGAGTGTTGCAAGTCATACGTGGAGGATCCGTACGATGTCTGGGGCAGCCATAGGGAGGGAGGTTGTATGTGGAGGTTGCAACCGTACGGTTGAGGAGCTACAGTCGTACGATGGAGGGCTACAAGTCGTACGGTGGGGACCCTACGGTGAAGGCTACATGTCATACAGTGGAGGGGTCCATATGGAGGAGATGATGGTCATATTTGGAGGTCGTACAATGGGTTTTGAGGCCATGTAGTGAAGAGTGTAGTTGGTACGGTAGGTGTGTTGCAGTGCGGAAGGAAGTGTGTTGGAGACGAAAGGAAGTGTGTTGTAGTACGAGAGGTATGCTAAGGGATGAGGGTCGTACACTAAAGAATGGAGGTGAAGAATTGGGAGTACGCTGAGAGTATGAGAGTCATACAATGAGCCTTAATATATTCCAGATTTTAATATCGTCGCACAATAACACTTGCAAGATAAAATAATCAGATGTCCTTCATATTGCCAAATCAGGAACCAAATAACAAGTAGAGTAGGGTGAGGGTTGAATCCCACCGAAACTATGAAATACCAAATTGGGAGGATATTTCACCTCTGAAATGGCGATAGCAGAATCCCAATAGGAATTCACAAAAATATAATAAAGTATCAAATCTCAACATATGAAAATTACATCCTACACGCTGGTCATAAATACCCCTTCGAAGAAATTCCTAAGGGTTGACAAAAGAAACCGACATGACAAACACCTACAGAAATAAAAATAAAAAGAGACCGAGATAAGCTAAATCAATTGGTCCACCCACAAAAGATAAATAATTTGTTTACTTTATGATAAGGATATTACAGTCCTCCCATCCCAAAGTTTTCTTGTCCTCAAGAAAATGTAATGTCGAATACTGGAGAATGTGTTCACCTTCCCAAGTGGCGTCATCCAGCGGCAAGTGCTTCCAACGTACCAAGTATTCCTTCAAGGTATGGTTCCACAGTGTCTTCTCTCATACATCAATGATCTCAACTGGTTCCAATAAGAGCTTCCCTTCTTCATTCAGTGGTGGAAGGTCTGTGGTTACTACAATGTTCTGTCCCATGGCTCTCTTCAAGTAGGAGACATGAAAGACGTTGTGGATGCAGCTCCCTTCTGGCAGTTCAAGTTCATAAGAAACTTCACCGATACAGTGAGTTACACGATAAGGACCATAAAAGCATGGCCTCAGCTTTTCTTTCCCCTTTGCTTTTAATGATGACTGCATGTACGGCTAGAGTATGAGATATACTAAGTCACCTACCTCAAAGCTTCCCTCTATTCTATGTCTGTCAACATAGATCTTTTGTTGATTCTGTACATTTTGCAAGTTTTCCTTCAAGACTTTGAGAATGTCATGCCCTTCTTGAAGCCAGTCCTTTACCCTTGGTGCGCAACTATCACCCAAAACCTTGTCAATAAATGAAAGGGGTTCGTATTTGGAGAGTGCTTTGAAGGGTGCCATCCCAATAAACATATGATAAGTTGTATTGTAGCAATATTCTCCCAAATGCAGCCATTTGACCCATGCCTATTGCTGTGCTGAAACATAGTTCCAGAGGTAACCTTCTACCCATTTGTTCACAATTTCCATATGTCTGTCAATTTGAGGGTGGTAGCTGGTGCTAGGTGATAATTCTATTCCTGCCAACTGAAATAATTCTATCTAGAAGATGCCAAGGAACCGACCATCCCTATCACTAACAATGTTTCAGGGTAACCCGTAGAGACGAAAAAACTTCTCTGAAAAATAAGTCAGCTACCTATGTGGCTTGAAAATTTGAGGAGATAGCGAAGAAGTGTGCATACTTCGTCAGCCTATCAACTACAACAAAGATATGGTCCCTTCCATTTACCTTAGGAAGTCCAGTGATGAAGTCCATGGAGACACCATCCCACTTCTGTTCTGGTATGGGCAAGGGTTGTAATAGTCTGATAGGTAAGGTGTGTTCGGATTTGTTTTGTTGGCATACTACACATTCTCGCACGTACTGCAAGACATCATCTTTAAGTCCCTTCCATGTGAACCTCTCCCTAAGCTATTTGTAGGTCTTGAGAAACCCTGGGTGTCCGGCCAATGGTGAGGCATGTATTTCCTTTAGGATTTTCTGCTTCATTTTGGACTCAAGTACTAAGTATATCTGATCATTATAGTAAATGATGTCATACACCACCTTGTAATGGTCATCCCGAGTGTTTCCATCCATTTATTTACATGCAAGTGTGTTTTTAGAATATTCCACTAGTAAGTGTGCTTTCCAGTCAGTTGAGATTTGTGACAACACACAGATGGCCAAATTTATTGATAAAGCATCTGCAACCACATTATTCTTCCCTTTTACATATTCAATGTCAAAATTAAAAGCCTGGATCTTATTTACCCATTTTTTTTGCCTCTCATTCAGATCTTGTTTCTCTAAAAAATATTTTAAGTTGTTATGATCGGTACGGATGGTGAACTTGGCACCTACTAGATATTGTCAAAACTTGGTTAGGGCATGCACAATGGCTAACATCTCTTTGTCATAGATGGAATATAGGCACTTAGCTTGCATCATCTTCCAACTTTCATAGGCTATAGGGTGTCTTTCCTACATCCGGACCGCGCCAATGCCCTCTCCGAAAGTGTCACATTCCAGAATGAATGGTCGAGTGAAACTAGGTAGGGTGAGGACTGGGCAAGTGCTCTTGCTTCTTTTAACTTCTCAAAAGTGTGTTGTGCCTTTTCATTCCATTAGAAGGACCCCTTCTTAGTCAAATTTGTTAACGGTGCACTGAGCTGAGAGAATCCTTTTACAAACCTCTAGTAATAATTGCATAATCTAAAGAAGCCTCGTAACTCAGAGAGTGATTTTGGTGGAGGCCAGTCAAGTGTAGCTTGAATCTTCTCCTGGTGGACTTGTACTCCATGTTTACTGACCACATGCCCTAGGTACAATATTTTTGTCATCCTAAATTCGCACTTGGATTGCTTGGCAAACAAGGACTGAGCCTCCATGATCCCAAGGGCTTCATCCAACTCTCTCAGGTGTTCTTCCCAAGTGTTACTGTAAATAAGGATGTCATCAAAAAATACTGGCAAGTACTTATGCAATTGTTTGTTGAAGATGCGATTCATGCAAGACTGGAAATTAGTTGGTGTGTTTGTTAGTCTGAATGGCATGATCAGGAACTCATAGTGCCTATAGTGACAATAAAAAGATGTCTTCTCCATATCTTCTTCCCGCATGCAAATTTGATGGTATCTAGAATGGAGATCTATTTTAGAAAAATAAACTGCACCATGCAATTCATCGATCCTATGAATAGGATATCTATTTTTTATTATCTTCTTATTTAATGCACGATAGTCCACACACATGCATAATGTTCCATCTTTATTTTTCACCAATACTATTAATGATGCTAAAGGGCTAGAACTCAGACAAATCCATCCCTTCTCGAGTAGTTCCTAAATCATCTTCTCAATCTCATCTTTGAATTTCTTGGGATGGTGGTATGGCGTGGTGATAATTGGTTTGGCGCTAGCTTCCAATTTGATGGTATGCTCAAACCCACGATGGGGTGGAATGTCAGGAGGGATGTCTACAAAAAATTTATCATGGGTACTTAGGATAGCCTGTAGATCAAAATCCTGGGATTGCATTCATTGTCCTTCAACTGGTTCTGCCGCAACAAAGTAGTGTGCAACCCATGCTATGTCATCATGCTAGAAAATCACCTCAATCCATTATGCAGAGACTTCCTTGGGACCCTCATTAGCCATCCCTCAAAGAACAACTTTCTTTCCTTCGGCCACAAAAGTAAAATCCATCTATTTGAAACTATGTGTATTCATCCAGGGACTCCATCCACTGTATGCCCAAAATAACCTCCATATCATCCAGGTCTACTACAAAGAAATCCTCTATCACAGTGTGATTACCTATGGTGATACTTAGTTGGGGAACCAAGTGCGTGTAACCTAAGAGTGTTCCTCCGATGACCTTGACTTAGAAACCTGCATGAGCCTCTATAGGAAGACCTCTTCTCTTCACCAAGGATGAGTTTATAAAGTTAAGAGTGGCTCCGCTATCAAGCATCACAATGACCCTCTACCCCTGAAGGGTTCCCTATACCTGAAATACTATACATCTCAGGCTCCCAGCCAAAGTGATTGTCCCTCCATGTCATACCAATGTCGTGATTCTCTCCGTACGGTTCAAGCTAACCATTTTGGAGACCTCCTGTGGGTGACCGTCCTCTATGGAAAGTTTATCTTGATCATCCTCATCATCAAACACAACCTTGATGTAGTGTATTTTCCCTTTAACAAGGCATCTATGCCCAAGTTCCCATGGTTCCTTATAATTAAAACATAATTTCTTCCTTCATAGCTCTTGTCTGGTGGCTTCGTCTAATGAAGGCTTCTTTAGTGAAGGTTTGGTATCTTTGTCTCTTGGAATGAACGGTGGTTCAGAGTGGGAGTAGCCTCGAGTGGAGGACGTTGATGATGATGCCATACTTCATGCCTTTTTGATAGCCTTCGCAAGGGTGGTAGGATTGAAGCCCTTAACCCATCCCCTCAGTGGTTCTGTTAATCCATCCATGAAGAGTATTATCTATCTCCTTTTAGAAATGTCTGTAACCAACACGAAGAGCTTCCAAAAATCTATGATGTACCAGTCGACCAATATTGTTTGCCTTAACTAACTATCTCTTTAAAATTAAGCTCTAGATCTTTACCATCAAATCGATCTATCAATATTTCAGTGAATTCAGTATATGTACTTACTTGGTCATGTCCTAATGTGATGGTGTCATGATGCCACCATTCATGCGCCACTCCTTCCAAGTGAAGTGTTGCAAATTTAATTACTTCCTCCTCTAGCATTGGATTAAGTTGGAAGTAAGCATCGACCTTCATTACCCATGCCTGGGCAAATATGGATCCAGATCCATCAAATGGTGACAAATTTACTTTACTCAACTTCCTTTTGAGATCATCTTTAAAATATCCTTGGCTTCCACCTCCAGAGTATCGCATTCTCAATTTTGCATAGTCTTTGTAGGATATATCCCCTTCCAAGTTTGCATTCTTCCAGTCTTCTATTAACTGTTCTTGAACTTCCTCAAAGGTCGGTTGGCTTCCTCCTTGCGGTGTCTCCATCCTTGGAGGGAAAATTGGCATGCAAGGATGGGAGCGTGCCGGATGAGGATTTTCTTTTTTCGTAAATGATTTGGTACTGTGACCATTTTGTTCATCAGATATCTTATTGTCTACCAATTTTTGAAGAGCTTCCTCCATAAGTCATTGAGTGTCATTGATTTGTACCCAATTGCTCGAAAGGTCCCTCAAGAGTGCCATGAAATCAACAGGAGTGGGTTCTTGATCTACCATTCTATCAGCTGAGTGGGATCTCCTTCATTTTCAGCTATAGAATTTCATTCACTATCCACAAGCTAGCAGGATCTCAAGCTCTGATACCATTGTAATGTTCCAAACCCCAGGATCAGCTCTCGACTGTGGCGTATGGATCAGAAAGGTTTGTTCACAAATTGGGAGAGCTAGATGATGTCATAGGCCATACGAAACAAGGTTATATGTGAGTGTTGCAGGTCGTACATGGAGGAGTCATACGGTGTCTGGGGTAGCCATACGGAGGGAGGTCATATGTTGAGGCAGTAGTCGTATAGTTGAGGACCTGCAGGTCGTACAATGGGGATAGTACAGTGAAGGCCACAGGTCATACGATGAGGTTGTACAGTGAGTTTTAAGGTCGTGTAGGTGGTACAGTAGGTTTATTGTAGTGTGGAAGGAAGTGTGTTGCAAACAGAAGGAAGTGTGTTGTAGTATGGGAGGTATGTTGAGGGATGAGGGTTGTACACTGAAGAATGGAGGTGAAGAAGTTGGGAGTACGCTGAGAGGATGAGAGTCGTACAATGAGCCTTAATATATTCTAGATTTTAATATCACCACACAATAACACTTGCAAGATAAAATAATCAGATGTCGCTTCAAATTGACAAATCTAGAACCAAAGAACAAGCAGAGTAGGGTGAGGGTTGAATCCTGCCAAAATTGCAAAATACCAAATAGGGAGGATATTCCACCTCCAAAATGGTGGTAGCAGAATCCCAATAGGAATTCGCAAAAATACTATAAAGTATCAAATCTCAACATATGAAAATTACATCCTACACGCTGGTCATAAATACCCCTTCGGAGAAATTCCTAAGGGTTTACAAAAGAAGCCGACACGACAAACACCTACGGAAACAAAAATAAAAAGGGACCGAGATAAGCTAAATCAATTGGTCCGCCCACAAAAGATAAATAATTTGTTTACTTTATGACGAGGATATTACACATTCTGCCAATCCACCTCAGAACCTGGAATTAAAATTGAGGAATGGAATTGGAATTGGAACCTATTTTCTCTCATATAAAGTAAAACCAACATCTACATAGATTTGTTTCCTTGTTTTGACGTGTTACTTGAATCCATTTAACGATTGTATTTTCCAGGAAGTTTGTAAATGCTTGTTTATGTTTGGTGTGTCTTAATGAATGCTAGTGAAATTAATTATTTAGTTAACATTAAATTTATTGTATAATGAATGAATAATCCTTATATTTTTTATTCAATAACATATATTTACATTATTGTTCCAATAATAAAATTCCAGATTAAATTATGCAGTTGCTTATGTACTGATAAAATGGTTTCTAATTATGTTATTGTTTCATTTGTTCTAGATCAATTTTTGTTGCTATTATGTTTGAGTCAAATGAAATGTGTTATATTAATACAATGCTAATAGAGTTGATAATCCACGGGATAGCCCTATTTGGTTAAGTGGCTTAGTATTTTGTTTGTAATTATACTATTACTTAATATTAGTATCAATTTTTATATAGGGTTAATTTTTCATTAGATTAGATATGACATCAATATTTTCAATTCTACTTCTATGGAAAGTGGGTGAAAATTTACTCAAACATTAATTTTTTCGAGGTTGGATTATTAATAAATTGTTAATTAATCATGTTTTTTGGATATTAGATTTTAAATAGTTCAGTAAACCCAAGGCTAAAATTGTTAGTTTGATATTGTTTCCAATTAACATTTACCTTTCTTGTAATAATGAATGGTAGTTAAAATATAATGGATAATTAATTTACTAACATAGTAGAATTGATGATTGACTTAAAACATAGTAGCATCAAAATAATAGTTATAATAGTTAATGGGACTTAGTGATGCTAGTTCTTTTGAGTTATTTAACATGTAGTTTTAAGTTAATTGGGAAGTAATTTGTATAATATTGTTAGAAGAAATTGTTAAATATTTAGTTTGATTCTTTAGTTATTAAACTTTGTGGATATCATTTTCCTTCTTATGCGATTAATTAATTTATATTTTTGCATTAGCTTTGTATTTTTGAATTAGAATAATATTTTTAGGAAATTGATTTTATATGTGTACATGGAATGGTAATTAAACAAAAAAAAATATTTTAGTTATATTCCTAAATGGAAATTTCTCATGTATAATATGGGTGATACAATCATAATTCTTGAATTATCATAAATTGTATATTACTACATTTAAGACAAATCCATGAATTCCTTTACACTAAATGTATGTGTGTGGGTGACCTAAATTCTTTACTTTTGGTATTACTTTCGGGAGGGGTCTTGGTCTTGTTACACTATGGATGCTAGAGGTTTGGGGATGGAACAATTTTCTTCTTAGAGGATACTTGTTCCTTACTTTAATTGATTTCTTGTTTATCATGTTGGTGTGATTCTTTTGGTTACTATGATGTGGAATTGTATTGAAATATATGGATTGGATTCTTGTTCATAATGACATTATATAATTTAAGGTGAGATCTCTTGTTTTACAGTTTAATCTTATGATGGAAAGAGAGAAGGATCTTAGTTTTATTGATTTGTCAATAATGGCTATTGTGATGATATGACCCTCTATAGATTTAAAGGACTTGTGGATCTTGAATTATTATGAAGCTCCCTTTCTTTTGCTCTCAATTTTGGTTTTCCTTTAGGAGGGTTTTCTAGGAACACAGTTAAGAGAGTGGCTCACAATGGGGGTTAGGGCCCAAAGTGGTCACTAGGGTAACAAACTATGGTTGGGTAATATAGTGATAATATAATTAAATAAACCAAGGTAAATAAAATACTAAACGAAATAATTTGATACCTCCCCCATGGCCTTAAGTGCTCATACAAACTAAGGATGAGTTAGAGAAACCCTAGCTACAACTTGTAGGGCATAAGACTGGTAGATCAACTCCTTGTCCTCACGAAAGGTTGTCGGTTCTACATGATTCCTCACCTGGGGGTCAAGGTTTAGTGAGAGACTGCTAGGGTAATCCAGAATAGTAGAGGACTATGTGATGACACTCTCCATGTCTCCTAAGATCCTCTCTAGTTAAACTTGTGTCCACCTTTCATATCCCATGAGTATTCATTGTGCCTTGTTGGTTTCGTGGATCTCTCTTGGTGACACCCTTGGTTTTCAATACCAAAGCTTGTGTCCTTTTGTAACCTTGTTTTTGTCAACTTGTATATTATGGTTCTAGATCTAAGAGTCAAACTTCAAAGTCTATGTGTGTGTCATAGGACATGACATCAAAGATGAGCCTCAAGACTTTAGGTTGAGCCCTTAGGACTTTTCTTTTATTATCAGCAAATTTTCTAATTGAGTTAACAAGAAATGTTATATTATGATCTTGTATTTTATGTTAGTGACTTTGATGGTTTAAAATCTAGTTGTTTTTTCCATTCAAAAAAAATTCTACATGATTGTTGAGTATTTGACCTTACATTGAGGGTTCCTTAGTGGGGCATTATAGTTCACAATAAATAGTTCAAAAAATATGTGCAACATCAATAGTGTAAATGGAGTAGAGAGAAAAACAATTGGAAAAATAACCCAACAAAAGTGAAATTGGCAAAAATAGCTTTTTAATGATATATAGTTTGCCAAAAATGGAATTCATTTAAAAAGTTGTGCAAGTTTTTATAAAAGGCACTTTGAGGCACCACCAAGCATCTGGGGCCTTAACATTGGTCATTCATGTGACCACAATGAGCACAACAACAAAAAATGGGGTCGAGAAAAGAGATTAACATTTGCTCGAGAGTGTGGTGGGTGATGCTCACCACACAAAATTTCCTCTCATCCTCCTTACTCAAGCCTCCATAAGCAATAAGCAATAATGAAATTTCACACTTCACGCAACAAATCAATGCAACAATGTATCACCAATGTATATAAACTGTAAAAAACTCTTCGTGGAAAAAATGTGGGATGATATCTCACTAATAATGCTTAAGCATTATGATCTTTGAATCCACATCTAAACTCTTCATGGTAAAATTAAAACCCCAATGGAAAATATTTTGGCTTAAAACCATATCAAAATATTAAGTTCAACACAAATAGAGCCAATAAAAAATGTGCACTAGGACAAAGAACCAACCTAACAATAATATGTAGACACCAAATGCACAAGTTTTGTAAAGACTAGAAATCTCAAGAGTATGTCACATAAGCATTTAACATAAATTGCGTAAGTTGGGCAAATTGAGTCAAAATTGAACTCACATATAGACTAGTCAACAAAGATTTTAATTTCATACATGACGAAAATATACATATATTCGATCTACTTGTCGAATTAAGGTACATGAAATAATGAATTCATTTTAGCAATAATGTCGACCATACGGTTGAACACATAGTGACATAACATATAAGACAATGATAAGATCGAATATGAAAATGATTTCGACCCACTCATCAAGCATCCCAAATACATCATGATAATTCATCATTACATAAAATTAAATACATAAAGTATGTCATACAATGACTACACACACACATATAGGTGTATGCTTCCTACAATGTGAATTTATGCTTCATGTATAAATTTATATTTTATTGGCTTTAAGCCTTACATCAATTCAGGGGGTATATATTTCATGCTTTGAATGTATTTGTATGCATTGAATGAATTAAGCATATTTGAGTGTATGCTTCATTCCCTGTGTATATTCATCTTATGACATATGTGTATTCATATATATGATTTGTGTCATATGTGCATGAGTCACGAGTTCCATGCCTTGCAATATGATTCTCTACATTTATATCCATGCTTCCTGCTTTGAGATTTTTACTTTATGTCTAATATAAAAAAATATACTTCATTTGAATTCATGATAATGATTCTTTCCTTATTCATATACACATGTATGCTATATGATTTATGTGCATGCTCCTCACCTTAAGGGTATACTCCATGCTTTAAGTGTTTTCATGCTCTATGTTCTATGTGTATTCACATATATGGTTCTTGACTTAAATTAATTCATGTGTAACCTTCATGCTTTATGTGCTATGTGTATTCACATTTATGATTCTTAACTTAAATGAATTCACGCGTGTGCTCATGCCTTATGTGTTATGTGTACATTTCATGACTTAGGTGAATTTATGTGTATGCCTCATGTGCTATGTGTATGCTTCACGACTTAAATAAATTTGTGTGTATGTATCATGCCTTAAGTGCTATGTGTACTCACATGTATGCTTCATGACTTAAGTGAATTCATGTGGTGTGTGTATTCATGTGTATGATTCATGATTTACAAATATCACAATGTGTGATTCATACCCCGATCACATGATCCTTACCTTACTTGTATGTGGAATTTGTGTCTTACTTATATTCATGTGTATGATTAGGCCTTATGGGGGTTCACATGTATGATTCATGCCTTACATGTATTCATAGGTACACTTTATGCTTTAAATATTTGCTTTATATATTTTCAGCATGTTTTTATGCATACTTCTTATATCTATGCTTCATGTATGCTTTGTAGCTTGTGTATATTTATGCCTTGCATGACTTATGTGCAAGCCTCATGCCATACATTTGTATGGATGGTTATTAATGTGTTTTGCATCAATGCATATCTATGTAATGTTTTCAACTCAATTATTTCATGAGTGCACAAGCCTTCCTAATGTATACACTCATGTTTGATATGTCTCCAAAAAAGTTTATTATATGAGTATCTATGAGGCTATGTTCTTGCATTCAAAATAGGGTCCATGTTTTAGATAATCAAGATACTTTAGTTTTCAAATAAATAAATAAACAAAAAAAAAGGAGAAAGAAACAACATAGGAACTGTTGAGCGTGACAACAGGACATGTGTAAAAGAATACATTGAAAGATTACGTGAGAATGCAAATAAGTAAAACAATAATTATTTTTTATGAAATCCAATTGATTAAATCCTTATTTCTTGGTGTAGGAGCACCCACAATAAACTCAACATATAATTATCATCAAATTCCTAAGCACATATATTTTAGGTTAGACCTACTATGTAGGCATCTAGACCAAATTGTAAGACCTAGTTCCAAGATTGGCATAACTATAAGCCCTTGGTCAACTATGGTCAAAGGTGATCAAAAGGCCTAGAATCTTAGGATTTTTTCTATTTTCATGTTTTTAATAGTTGGGATCCATATTGGATCATTAGATTGGGTCTGGACCAAGTTTGGTCACCTAGAGTGCAAAAATTGCAAAAATGTTGTAAAAGTGGCTTAACAACTTTGACAACTTTTGCCGAAAGTTGTAAACAAAGCCCCCAATAGTCATATGGTTTTAAATTTGGTTGTAACCAATGGGGGAATCCTTCATTATCCCTTTCAGGTAACAATGTGTAATTTGGCAATTTGAATCAATAAAATATCAACATTTCTCTGTAATTCCGGAGGAGAACTGAAGTGTACGGATGGGTACGACTAGGAGGGCATGAAACTTGAAACCAAAAGTTGGATCCTTGAATCTTCTTTCATTTTCAATTGGTCTCATGTTCTGATCTATCCTAGTTTGTGAGTTATCTTGTTTTTAGTGGGACTGCCTGGATTAAAGGCCTAAAACCAAGGTTTCCAATAGGGCTTGGTTGTTTGGACCAATTCCACCATGGGAAATCAATGCCTCTTGGTGGAATTCAACCTTTGTCAATGCATTTTAATATTTTTTAGGTTAGAAGTGGAGATTTGCAGGGGAGTGGATTTGTCGTAATGCCCTAGGTGTACATCTCTATGTGTGCACCAGTCAGTGACTTAGAACAATCACCATAACTCTTGGTTGGGGATTCACCAAGAATCTAAAACCTAGATTCTGAATCCTTTTATATGTCCTCACATAATCCAATAATTTTTTTGTGCTTTTTCTTGGAGGAAAGAGCACTTGTAGTGCAATTGGAGACCTAATTAGGCCTATTAGCCCGGTCTAGTTTAGTTTTTTCAGCATCCTCCATTTGACTTCACATCTTGGTGCTTGGACATGATCCATAAAGCCCAAAAGGGTGTCAGAATCTCCAACCTATTTCATATCTCATGTGGAAGCATTTTGAACTATGATCAAAATACCTTCTAGGAAAGGCTATAAGCCTAGTCTTTGGATTGTGAAGCAACTAGGTTGTATGGGTTGCTTGTAAGTGAAAGAACCATTGGAACTAACCAAATAGGACCTAAATAGACTAGAGAAGTGATTTTAGGCCACCCTTGGTCTTTTGAGTCATTTCATGGGGTTTGGTTGCTTATTGGGTTAAGGAAACTCCTTAACAAGCATTGGTCATTGGTGCTTATAACCTTGTGGAACCTAGTGATTAGGTTATCCTTGGATTTTGGTGGTTGTGATAACCTCACTCCTTGTTCATTCTACACTTGGTATAAGTGTATGGCACTTGACCTCCATAATTTGGTATATTGAGTACCTAAACCTTGCCAATTGTTCACTGTTTAAGGCTTCCGACTGCCCACTTTGCATCAAGTGGTATCAGAGATATGTCTACTCCTAAGGATGAAGATATCCCTCCAAGGGTCACAAACAGTGAATTAGCAAAGATGGTGAGAGAGCAAAGGGCTGCAAACACAACCTTAACTAAGAGGCTTCAAGAACTTGAAAAGAAACTAGACAAGGATAAAGAAGATGGGTCTGAAAATGAGGAAGGGAGTGAAGAGGAAGAAGATGATCCTAATCAACACATCCCTGTAGAATAAAGACCTTTCATTGATGCCTTAAATTCCATTAGGAGAAGAACCATGGAGGAAAAGATAGACTTGTCAATCTTCAATGGCAATATGAATGCAGATTTAGCCTTGGATTGGATAAAGGCTTTGACAACATTCTTTGAAAGTGAGGACATCCCTGAAAAGCAAAGGGTAAAGATAGCAAGATCCAAGTTGAAGGGAGCAGCCCTAACTTGGTGGAACTTCATCCAAATAGAAAGGATGAAGAATGGGAAGAGCATGATCAATTCATGGAACAAGATGATAGCCCTGATTTAGGAGACATATGTACCTGAAGATTATGGGGTGCAACTCCATAGGAGGAAACAAAGCTTGAAACAAAAAGACATGGATGTAGGCTCATACACCAAGGAGTTCCTAAAATTATGTATGAAGACCAATGTGGCAGAAGACGAGGAAGAAAAACTAGCAAGATACATGAATGGTTTGAAGGTATCCATTCAAGAGGAACTTAGCCTACACTGCCCTACCACAGTCAGTAAGTGCTATCAAATGGTACTCAAGGTAGAGGAGAAATGGAAAAGAAAGTAGGAGTTTGGAAAAGGGAAGAACAATGATAATGGGAAGAACTTTAGAGGGAAAGGAAACTCTTGGAACAAGGGATAGAGTAGTGGTAGCAGCAGCAAGACCCCTGACCAAGGAGACAAAGAAAATAGTGACTCAGGTTCAAGAGGAAACTATAGAGGAAGGAGGCCCTTCAATAGAGGAAGAAAAAACTCTAGAAGGGGTAATGGACCATTGAAATGTTACTATTTCAATCAGATGGGACATCATGCAGGAAGGTGCCCTGAGAAGAGGAATAACAACAATCAAGGTGAGAGGAGAGCACAACTTATCCAAGAAGATAAATAAGAAGACAATGCTGACACTAGAGACTTGGAACCAGAGGAAGGAGTATGTTTGATGATGAGACAAGTCTTCCTTCAAGTGCCACAAAACCAAGAGCCTCCACAAAGGAAGAACCTCTTCAGGACAAAGATCAAATGTCATGGAAAGGTATGTAATCTACTCATAGATTCTGGTTCAACTAAAAATTTAGTATCTTGTGAAATGATTCAAAAGTTAAACCTCCCTAAGAAGCCACATCCTTTCCCCTATCATGTTCTTGGCTAACAAAAGGCCAACAAACTATAGTAATAGAACAAGCATGGATAGAGTTATCAATTGCAAACTTTAAGGACAAAGTTCTTTGTGATGTGGTTGAAATGGATGCCTCACACATCCTTCTAGGTAGGCCTTGGCAATTTGATGTAGATGCCATACACCTTTGTAGGAAGAACACCTACTCCATCACCAAGGATGGAAATTTTTTTACTATGAAGCCCTTGTCTAATAGCAAGTCTGAAAAAGAACCTACTGTCATCATCATGGGGGAGAAAGAAATGCTAAAAAAATTTAAGGAACCTAAAATTGAAGCCTTTGTCCTAATCTCCAAACCCAAAGACAACATAAGGTCTGATAAAAAAGATCCTATACCAAAGGAAGCTATGGAATTGCTGGAAAAATACAGAGATGTCACTACTAGTGACCTGCCCACAAGCCTCCCTCCCTTAAGAGATATCAGTCACCAAATTGACTCGATACCTGGTTCCTCTCTACGTAACAAGGCCCCATATAAAATGACACCACTGCAGCATGCATATATTTCAAAACAAGTTGGTGAATTATTGGAAAGAGGGCTCATTCAGAAGAGTCTCAGTCCATGTGCAGTGCCATCAGTCTTAGCCCCTAAAAAGGATGGCAAATGGAGGTTGTGTACTAACAGCAAGGCCCTTAATAAGATCACCATAAGATATAGATTCCCCATGCCAAGGATTGAGGATCTATTGGATCAACTAGGAGGTGCTTGCTACTTCACCAAGCCAGACTTAAAGTTTGGATACCATCAAATCAGGATCAAACCAGGAGATGAATGGAAAACAACATTCAAGACTACTGAAGGTTTGTTTGAATGGTTAGTAATGCCCTTTGGCTTGAGCAATGGCCGTAGTACTTTTATGAGGCTTATGAATGAGATATTCATTGATTTTATTGGAAAATTTGTTGTTGTTTACCTTGATGACATACAAATATTAAGTCATAGCAAGGAAGACCATCTTGATCATGTGGAATAGGTACTAAGAAGACTTCATCAACACAAGTTGGTAATCAACTTGGAAAAGTGCATGTTTATGAGGAAGGAACTTGTGTTCCTAGGATTTGTGATCTCACAAGGTACCCTCAAGATGGACCTTGAGAAGGTAGAAGCAATCATCAACTGGTCTCCACCAAAGAACAAAGGTGATGTAAGTAGCTTCCATGGACTTGCAACTTTCTATAGGGAGTTTATCAAAAAAATTAGCCATGTGTGTGCACCAATGCTTGAAACCATTAAGGGTGGAAAGAAGAATAAGTTTATGTGGACAAAGGAAGAAAATGATGCATTCCAATACTTGAAGAATAGGGTTTCCCAATATCCTATCTTGGTCCTACTTGATTTCAAAAAAGTCTTCACTGTGGAGACAGATGCATGCAACTTGGCTATAGGTGCAGTCCTAAGTCAGGAAGGTAAGGTAGTTGCCTTTTTCTCATAGACACTAAATGAGGCCAAAAGAAAATACTCTACATATGACCTAGAACTCTATGTCATGGTCCAAGCCCTCAAAAAATGGAGGCACTATTTATTCCCAAAGGAATTTGTGGTATACACTAGCAATCATGCATTAAGTTTCCTTAATTCATAGGAAAAACTCTCTGTCAGACATCTGAATTGGGTAGAACAGTTGCAGGCCTACACCTTCAACATTAAGCATAAAAAGGGTGTAACAAACAAAGTTGTTGATGTCCTTAGTAGGAGGGTTGGTATGATTGAAGAAATAAAACTACAAATTGTGGGAATTGAGTCCCTCAAACATCTATACCCCGATGACCCTGAATTTGCAAAGATATATCAAATTTGCACAAAGATGGTTGGAAGATACCATACTGACTTTTCTGAATATCTGATTCAAAATGGACTCCTATTCAAAGGAGTTCAACTATGCATCCCAAAATGTTCAATTAGGACAAACATAATAAGGGAGAAGCATTGTGGTGGCCTAGGAGGTCACTTTGGCATTGATAAGACAACAAACATGGTGAGGAGAAGTTATTTTTGGCCTAAGATGAACAATGATTTTAAGAAGTTCATAGAAACTTGCACCATCTGTCAGCAAGCTAAAGGTGTGTCAACAAATCAAGGACTATATCAACCCTTACCAATCCCATCTAGACCATGGGAGTCCATCTCAATGGATTTTGTAATGGGGTTGCCCAAAACAAAGCAAGGCTTTAACAATGTTTTTGTAATAGTGGATAGGTTTAGTAAAATGGTCCATTTTGTACCATGTAAAAGCACAAATGATGCTTCTCATGTTGCACATCTTTACTTCAAAAAAGTAGTTAGGATCCATGGTCTGCCTCAAACAATTATATTTGACAAGGATGTGAAGTTCCAAGGCCATTTTTGGAGGACACTCTTCAAGAAATTGGGAACTAATCTCACCTACAACTCTGCCTATCACCCACAAACAAATGGGAAAACTGAGGTAGTAAACAGATCCTTAGGCAATCTCCTAAGATGCCTAACCAAACAATATGCTTAGACTTGGGATACACTCTTGCCCGAGGTAGAGTTTGCATTTAATGATTCCATGAATAGGTCAACCGGTAAAACTCCATTCCAAGTAGTATATGGCCTTCATCCCAAAGGACCATTAGACCTGACAGAACTACCATCTGAATTCAAAGTAAGTGCTCAAGGCCAAGAAATAGCATAACTCATCACAGAGGTGCAACATGAGGTCAAAGAAGCACTACAAAGATCTAGTTTGAAATACAAGGACCATGCTGACAAGAGAAGAAGGGAGATCCACTTCAAAGTGGGAGACAAGGTTTGGGCATTTCTGAGGAAAGAGAGACTACCTAAGAGTAGATACTCTAAACTTCATATGAAGAAAGTAGGGCCATGTAGTATACTCAATAAAATGGGTGAGAATTCCTATGAGGTTTCCCTTCCCCCAACCTTGCAAATCTCTCCAATATTCAATGTTGTAGAGCTCACCCCCTACAAAGCTACAACAGGTTCAACAAATGAGCAAGGTGAGGAAACAAATATCAATGATGAAGACTATGTCACAAATCATCTTGCAAGAAAACTAGTGGAGTTAGAAGAAATATTGGACACCAAGTTGTTGAAGCAAACTAGAACCAAGAAGTACATGTAGTACTTAGTCAAATGGAAAGGGCTCCCCAACATAGATGCAACTTGGCTAACTGAAGACCAAATCAAGCAACATGGGACTTCGGTGGAACAATTAACCTCAAGTAGGAACTTGAGTTTTAAAATCAAGGGGAGTATGGTGCAGGAGCAGCCACAATAAACTCAACATATAATGATCATCAAAGTCCTAAGGACATCTAGTTTAGGTTAGACCTACTATCTAGGCATCTAGATGAAATTGTAAGACCTAGTTCCAAGATTGGCATAACTATAAGCCCTTGGTCAACTATGGTCAAAGGTGGTCAAAAGGCCTAGAATCTTAGGATTTTTTCTATTTTCATGTTTTTAATAGTTGGGATCCATATTGGATCATTAGATTAGGTCTGGACCAATTTTGGTCACCTAGAGTGCAAAAATTGCAAAAATGTTGTAAAAGTTGCTTAACAACTTTGACAACTTTTGCCGAAAGTTGTAAAAAAAGCCCCCAATGGTCATATGGTTTTAAATTTGGTTGTAACTAATGGGGGAAGCCTTCATTATCCCTTTCAGGTGAGTGGAAGGTAACAATGTGTAATTTGGCAATTTGAATCAATAAAATATCAACATTTCTCTACAATTCCGGAGGAGAACTAAAGTGTATGGATGGGTACAACTAGGAGGGAATGAAAATTTGAAACCAAAAGTTGGATCCTTGAATCTAATTTCATTTTCAAGTGGTCTCATGTTCTGATCTATCCTAGTTTGTGAGTTATCTTGTTTTTAGTGGGACTGCCTGGATTGAAGGCCTAAAATTAGGGTTTCCAATAGGGCTTGGTTGTTTGGACCAATTCCACCATGGGAAATTGATGCCCCTTGGTGGAATTCAACCTTTGTCAATTTATTTTCATATTTTTTAGGTTAGAAGTGTAGATTTGTAGGGGAGTGGATTTGTCGTAATGCCCTAGGTGTACATCTCTATGTGTGCACCAGTCAGTGACTTAGAACAATCACCATAACTCTCGGTTGGGGATTCAAAAAGACTCTAAAACCTGGATTATGAATCCTTTTATATTTCCTCACATACTCCAATAATTGGTTTGTGCTTTGGCTTGGAGAAAAGAGCATGTGTAGTGCAATTGGAGACCTAATTAGGCCTATTAGCCCAGTCTAGTTAAGTTGTTTCAGCATCCTCCATTTGACTTCACATCTTGGTGCTTGGAAATGATCCATAAAGCCCAAAATTGTGTCAGAATCTCCAACCTATTTCATATCTCATGTGGAAGCATTTTGACCTATGATCAAAATACCTTCTAGGAAAGGCTACAAGCCTAGTCTTTGGATTGTGAAACAACTAGGTTGTATGGGTTGCTTGTAAGTGAAAGAACCATTGGAACTAACCAAATAGGACCTAAATATACTAGAGCAATGATTTTAGGCCACCCCTGGTCTTGTGAGTCATTTCATGGGGTTTGGTTGCTTATTGGGTTAAGGAAACTCCTTAACAAGCATTGGTCATTGGTGGTTATAACCTTGTGGAACCTAGTGATTAGGTTATCCTTGGATTTTGGTGGTTGTGATAACCTCACTCCTTGTTCATTCTACACTTGGGATAAGTTTAGGGCACTTGACCTCCATAATTTGGTATATTGAGTACCTAAACCTTGCCAATTGTTCACTGTTTAAGGCTTCCGATTGCCCACTTTGCATCATTTCCCAAGTAAAACTCAATTTTTTTTATAGTGGAAAGTTGTGGTTATTCTATAATCCTTCTAAAATTAGTGGAGTCAAACTAGAAGGAGAAACTCATAACACATTTAGTAAGATATGGAAACAAGTTATCAATCAGATAAGAACCAATATCATTAGTAGAATTGGGAAAATTCCAACTTGAAATATCTTCGTAAAATACCTAAGGTGCATCATGAAAAAATCCTCATAGAATATTACATGGATGTGTGATATAATCTCCTTGGACATATTAATGACATTGTGCATACTTCTACAAATTATGCTATGCAAGGGAGACAAAAAGTTACAAACCTCGCAAATCTCCAACTCTAGATTATGTTCTTGGAAGTTTGAGTTCAATATGGAAACTTAAGGTAATTACAAAAAGGATCCAAAACAAGATAATAACTAGAATGAACACAAAAGATATGAATTTATTGGAAAATGTTGGTAAATCCAAATTAGTCTTGATGGCATTACAAAGATGTTCTTGATCCTTTACTCTAAAAAGATGATAGAAAACTTGTTTTAAAATTGCAATCCTTGAAAATTTCTCAATGCATTGGTTAATATCAAAGTTGCACAATAGAAGCTACTCACATTAAAAATACCCCCTCTCTAAAATAAGGTTTAATAATAAATAATAATAATTAAATTAAAATATAAAATAAATAAATAAATAAAAATTAATTTTAGTTAATATAATTACACACAGCGTAGGGCTAACAATCTTCACAAAATTGTGATGGACGACATTTATCAATTCAAGAAACACTCCATCAAAACACCCATTTCCACATATTATTGAAGGATATTTCGTGTGAATAATATCATTGTTGTAAATAATATTCCAACTTCTTCCTCAAGCTTGGTGAGTAATATATTGATGACAATAAAGTCTGACAACAATTCATAAAGTGTGGGCTTAAATATTTAAAGATATAATAATAGATCTCTGAAGAGTAATATTTACCAAACTCATTGCCTAATACCTTGAGATTGCACAGAGACAATCAATATAAAATGACACTACATAGTCCATAGTCATCTATGCATTGAATAGAACATTACAATATAGTATTGTGATTAATATCAATGAAGACAGTCATATATTAATTGCTCAAATTGAATTATATAAGAAAAAAACTAAAAGTCCAAGGGTATAGCAACTAATTAAGGAGACAATAATAATTAACAATATGCAGTGATGGTTAAGAAAGAAGCAAACAATATTAATATTGTGATATTTCTATCAGTATTTAACTGTGTAGTTTTTTGAGTCAAATTCATTAATCCATGTTTCATGAATAGTGGTTCACAAGAATCCAATTTTCATGAGAAAAAATAGAACACTTAGCACTCATTGCATCTAGGTGATGCTCACAAAGGTGAAGCATCGTGACTTCTCAAGAGGTCACCCATCTCAATACTACTCCAGCTCGAGTGTTCTCAACTACAAAGTTTCCTCCATAGTTAATTCCACTTTGCTTGCAACCCCATTTGCAAAACCTTCAACAAGTTTTTTGACTTATGAACCATTCATTAGAAACCCCTTTAAGCTCATTAATTGATAAGCATAAGATATTTTGCATAAGTCAAACTGTGATATTGCTATCATGATTTAACCGTGCAGTTTTTGAGTCAAACTCATTGACCCATGTTTCATGAGTAGCGGATCACAAGAACCCAACTCCCATGATAAATATTGGAACACTTAGCACTCATTGCATCTATGTGATGCTCACAAAGGTGAAGCACCAATATTTCCTCAAATGTCACCCATCATAGTACTACTCTAGCTTGAGCGTGCTTAACTACGAAGTTTCCTCCATAGTTAAGTCCAAAATTCTTGCAACCCCATTTACAAAACCTTTAACAAGTGTTGTGCATTATGATCTATTCATTAGAAATCCCCTTAAGCTCATCAATTGGTAAGTAGGGGATATTTTCCACAGCATGTCAAACTATGATATTGCTATCAAGATTTAATTGTGTAGTTTTTTTATTCAAACTCATTGATCCACATTTCATGAGTAGCAGTTCATAAGAACCCATCTCTGATGAGAATTAATGGAACTCTTAGAGCTCATTGCATCTAGGTGATGCTCACAAAGGTAAAGCACCAAGACTTCCTAAAAGGTGACCCATTCTAGTACTACTCTTGATAAGTCCTAGTGCTTCACCTTTGTGAGCATCACCTAGATGCAATGAGGGATTAGTGTTCCATTCATTCTCATGAGAGATGGGTTCTTATGAATTGCTACTCATGAAACATAGGTCAATGAGTTTGACTCATAAAACTACATAGTTAAATCTTGATAGCAATATCACAAATTAACTTGTAATGGAAA
The DNA here is from genome assembly GCA_027943335.1 of Chamaecyparis obtusa. Lineage (NCBI taxonomy): Eukaryota > Viridiplantae > Streptophyta > Pinopsida > Cupressales > Cupressaceae > Chamaecyparis > Chamaecyparis obtusa. The sequence goes on along the minus strand of BSBK01014882.1, from coordinate 9,950 downwards.
ATATCTCCTACTTAATAATTGATGAGCTTAAGGGACTTTCTAATGAATGGTTAATAAGACACAACACTCGGTGAAGGTTTTGCAAATGGGGTAGCAAGCTAAGTGGGTTAAACCTTGGATGAAACTCCATGGTTAAGTACGCTTAACCATAGATTGATTAATAGAGTGATTGATAACTTGTTTCCATATGATATGACTGTTAACAAAGTGTGCTTAACCTAGATGCAATGAGTGCTAAGTGTTTTGTTATTTCTAATGAGAATTGGGTTCTTTTGAACCACTACTCATGAAACATGGGCCAATGAGTTTGACTCAAAAAACTACACAGTTAAATCCTAATAACAATATCACAATTTGACTTGCTATGGAAAATATCTCCTACTTATCGATATTAATATTCATCAAAGGTTGTGAATTGTTATAATTAATAATTAATCTCCAACGAGGGGTGAAATATTAAGCAGGAAGGGATGTGTCTTATTTGAAAGATGTGTCTATTTGAAAGGATACATCTCTAAGGAGATAAAAAAAGAGGAACTAAATCATTAGTGAATGGCAGAGCAAGGTCATCTCTTTTCTCTTAATTTTTTTTTATCTATCTTGGATCGATGATAGTCTATAGGAGAAGATCGGTTTACAACAAGTAATATTGGTCTATATGTTATTTCATTCTTTGTTAGTATATTTGCATATTATATTTAGAAATACATAACAATAACCTGGGAATCTTATCTATATTTATTTGTCAGTAATTCCATATAATCATGTAATCAGGAAACCTATTCATATTATTAGGGAAATCAACAATAATAAATTATTAATTTAATGTTAATTCTTAGACCATGAATTTTGTTCTCAATCTTTCTCTAATGCTTATGTAGTATAGGGAGTTTGTGTAGGGAGAGGTGGAGTAATTTAGTCACATGATGGGAGGGTCCCAAGATGGGTAATTGTACACACTAAAATATGCACTTCTATGAACCATTACATGCAAGGTTACTCAAGAGTGAGGTCTCACAAAGCGGCTCATAGCTCTCTATGCATGGAGTTGCAAGGGACTATGAGTTTTGCTCTCAGCTAGAGCTACAAGAAGGTGACCTTGCTAGTCAACCATACAATGAGAGATTCAAGTGAAGACAAGGGAAACAATGCCAATATCTCCAAGAATCTAAATGGAAATGAAATGCAAATACAACTAGTATGAATGTGCAAGACTAATCTATCAAATGAAGTGCAAACTAAGCTATGAAAAGAAGTACAATAGATTCCAAGCCCCTAATTAAGCTATGTGAGATCTATTCTATTGCATAAAAAGGAAATCTAATCTATGATGCCATGAATGTAACTATGAAAGCAAAACTATTATGAAATGCAACTAAAATGTCAAGGCTTCAAAGCTTGAGTGTCTTCAAAGAGAGCTCCAAAACCTGCAGCATAACATTAGCATAAAACATGGATATGCAAATGAAGGAGAGAGCTCTCCTTTTATAAGAAATGAGGTGAAATGGACCATGGAGATTAAGAGGCAAAAAGTCTTAATCAACGGTGGAGCTTGAAAGAGGAGAAATCCATGTGCACAAGTATCCTCCAATGAGAGTGAAGTGTTGACTTTTGAGCCTCATGTGAGACAAAAGTGTCTTTTTCTCCTTTTTATAAAATAGGAATAATACTTTATTTGTGCAACATAGGATAAGAGGAAAGTGGGGGCTTTTTTATTTAATTGAAAGGGGAGTAAATATTCCTTTTAATTAAATAAAGACTTAGGATAAATGGTTAGCCCATAGGATAAAAATCCAATATATGATCGAAATTAAGGTTTGATCAAGAAATTGATATTGTTGAAAATATTGATTATTGATAAAATTGATTCAGGATTGATAAATCAAATAAATGGGGCCCAAAGTCTAGGCGACCATTTTAGGGTGCATACATTTGCCCCTCTTTGACTAATGTGTGATCAATTTGAGAACACATGCAGTCAAAGAATGAAGTTGCAATGTGAGATCGATTTGGGATCACAAAACAACTCAGATATGAGGTCGATTCGGGATCACATCTGGACAAACATAAACAAAAGCTTAGACCAACACCGTCGCTGCTAGGTGCAAATCAAGCTTTAGACAAAACTATCACCGTCGCTGCTAGGCAATAATCAATGTCTTAAAAATGGGAGATAAGAATCTCAAATTTTGAGCAAAAGCTCACAAAAGATGTCTGAATCAGGAAAATCAAGAGAATTAGGGATGAGGATCCCATAAATACTGCCCCCTCGGAATCAAAATCGAAATCAAGTAGAGGAGAGATAGAAAATTGATAAGGTTGATCAAATCAGAAAACCATTAGGCAATGAAACATGCCCCAGCGATGAGCTAGAAGAAAAGAGATAGGGTGAAATGAAAGACTAGAAAATTGAGAGACATGGAAGGAAGAAAGTCCATCGAAAATCAAATTATGCCTCTAAAAGTCAGTCAACTGCTCAGAAGAAAGGAAAAATTGAAAACACGACTCAGATTTCGATTTCGAGTCCGAAAATGGATAGAAAATGATGTGATATGAAAGATCAGAAATGAAAGATATGATCAAGAAGAATTAGAAAATGAGCACAGTTGACCAACTAGTCCGTAGATGATAAAAAGAAGAGCTCTCTCCATATGCAAGATGCAAAAAACTAAACTATGATGAACCTAAGAATGCAAGCTACTATGAAAGTGGTTGACTTGCAAGGTCACAACGCTTATAGACATCTAATTATCATCATCGAGCGTTATTGGTAGCATTGTAAGATCATACAATGCACACTAGCATAACTATGTGGATATGAATATGATCTTTATCAGATAGAGATGTGGAAATCTCACCTAGGCATCAAAGACATATAGGTCAAGATGACTAATGCAGTGAGATCACCTAAGTTTGATATGGCAAGATTATGCTTGTATCAAGACACATAAAAGTCAGGATAGCTAAAAGCATGCACTCGCAAAACAGTCAAGCATAATACCTTGTCAATCCATAGTGTCAAGTAGGACCAGCATAAATGCTCATGACAGTTAGGATCAACAAAATATACCCACAAGCAGATAAAGAAATAAAACATGTTCTCATTCCCTCAGTCTTCTAGCTATGCATCATCGAAAACTTCGCAGGGAGAGACCACTCATCAAAGAAATCCTCATAGACAGCACACAAAGAGAATAAAGTCAACATATCTCAAGCGGGTGGATTGTTTAAGTGTGTGTGTGTTCGTCATAGAGTCAGACTCTGAGTATCGCATCTGCACATGAGCATTATCGCATTATACTTAGACTATAGGCAAGACATCTAATAAGTGTTAAGAAACACTCGACGCAAGGGTAGTGTTGAAAAACACTGTTGGGGTGGTGTTGAAAAACACCTATTGTGAAATGCCCCAAGAGACAAACACACCAAAAGGACCTATGCAAACAGTTATGCCCCCTAGACAAAGACAAAGACCAATTCCAGACCAGGCCAAATAAGGTCAAGGCATGATGGAAAGTGGTTAAGTGTCGAGGACGCATGCTAACAAATAGGGGTGCAAAGGCCTCAAGTAGCGCCTGTTTCCAGGTTTTCACCACTTGGATTCTTTTTTCATTTTTTCATTTTTTTTTAGGATTTTTGCTACCAAGGCGCCTATTGCTAGGTTTTCACCAAGGCACTTTTTCTATTTTTTTGATTTTTTTGAATATTTTGATTTTTTTGTATTTTTTTCAGGACTTTTTATGCTTTGTAGGATTTTTTTCAGCATCATATATGAATTTTTATTTTTTTTTTGGAATTTTTTCAGGACCCATAAATATGTACAAAGGATGCCCCCAGACAGAATGGGCATCAAACTCCCAAGCAAGATCACATCGTGTATTCCCAATGTCTAGGAAGGTGGAAAACAAGATGGATGGCAAGCTGGTGGAAGAGATGGAGGAAAGGAGAATGAAGGCAAATGGAGGGAAGAAATCCTCAAGGTCAAACCCCTCAAGAGTACCCAAGCTAGGGAAAAAATTATCATGCAAAGCACATTTGGATAAGCAATGAAAGGATAGCATAGGATAAGTCACAAAAGCGCACTGCAAAAGAAGGGAGGATGCAATCCAAAGGAGTAGACATGTCAAGAGGCTTCATAGCATCATGTTTTACTTTCTTTTTTTTTTAGATCAAGACCAAGGGGGAAAAGGATAGCGAAAGGCTAGAATGAATGAAGGAAAATACGAAGGTGAAACATGAATGGAATGAAAGCAAGATCATCATAAGATAGCTCACAAAATAGCCAAATGTTCATGTATAGATCAACATTGTCAAGATCAAAGATGAAAGATGGAATGGATGAAATATGTAGAAGAACTACGCATGATGCCTGATTGTCAGGTTTTCATCATGGTACTTATCCAAGGCGCCACAAGGGAGTGGTTTTCACCATAGGATGAATTTATTTCTTTTTACTTTTGCTACCAAGGCGCCTGTTTCCAGGTTTTCACCATGGCACATTTTCAATTTTTTTATTTTTTATTTTTTATTTTTTTTTCTTTCTTTGTTTTTGAATTTTTCTATTTTTTTAAATTTTATCTTTTTTTTGGAAGAAGGCAAGCTTTTAGGTAGTGCTCCTTGAAAAGATAAATCATTGATATACTAAGGATCCAAAATGATATGCTCAAAGATGCTGAAGGGAAAAGGAAAACACATGAGGAATAGGCAAATGAGGAAAAATGAGAGAAGGTAGAAGGATAATGAATGAAAAGATTGTGAAAAGGTAGATGGGAAGAAAGGCAAGATCAACGTTAATACACACCTTGAAGGGTGATGGGAAAAATGGAGGAAACGTAAACCATATTCTAGTCCAAGTGCAAACCATATTCTGGTTCATTATTGCTATCTGACTCCTCAAAGAGAGGATTGGTGTGCTTGTTATAATTCTCAAATGTGAATGGAGGAATACGAGAAGGAATATGGAAAATGTTTAGCAAACGTTGTGGTTCAGGTGCATGGAATGGAAGAATTTTTTTGGAAAAAGATGAAGTGGAAGTTTTTGGAAGCTTGAATGTCAATTTCACTTTTTGCTCAACATAAGACTCTTTCAAGAGAGACTTTGGAATCCATATGGCTTTAAGCTTTTTATTTTCTTTTGATGTGTTAGAGAGAATATCTTCAATGATGGATTTTGGAACCCATACTTGTCTTGTAGTTTTCTTCTTAGATATCTCTTTTGACTTTATGCCTCCATGTCGATTAGAGGAGACATGGTGATCTTCTTTTTTTGATGGATTCTGGTATTGCTTCTTTTTCTTGTATTGAATATTCAAGTTACTTCCAAAAGACTTGGGACTTGTGGAAGAAGGAAAATACGACTGGTTTCGATGGGTGGATGGATGAAAAGGCTTCAAGGGTATGTATCTATGTTGATCTTGAGGAAAGATATGAGATGGAGGGACGTAAGGACCCAAGATGGATGACGAATTAGGAGAATTAGGAGGGGAAAGTGAAGGGACATAAGGACCCAAGATGGAAGGAAGATGTGAAGATCTTGGTAGTGGTGGAGGAGGTCCAAGGATGGAAGTGGAAGATGCAAAAGGATAATCAATAAGTTCATCAGCATCTATATGATAACCAAGGATATCAGCATCTTTAGAGTGAGCATTAGGATTTTCAACAAGATCATGCACATCTTGAATAGGAGCAACTTCATTGATAGGATTGTTCAAAGCTTGCAAAGACTTAGGAAGAGCAGAAAGCGGAAGTGAACATGGAGTGGTAGAACAAGAAGATGGAAGACTTTGATCTTGACAAGTTGCTTTGGATAGCATAAGTGCATCATTTTTTTCTTGATTTTCAATAGGCTTAACATCAGAAGTAACAACACCATTTTTAATAACCTTAATGGAAGTATCATCTTTGGAAAGCGCAAGCGTAGTAAGGTTATTTTGATTATCAATAAGCTCAATAGTGTAAGTAGTAGCTTGATCTTGCTTAGGATATGGTGGAATGAATGCGGAAGAGTGTAGAGGATCAAAAGAACCATGCAATAGAGAAGATACATCATGAAGAGAATTGGATGATATGGAGGGTCCTTGATCTTGATCTTTCTTTATGTTTTTTTCTTTATCATTTTTAGAGTCCTCTTGACATGAAACCACTTCTAAGGACAAGGAAGCATGTTGGGATTGTATGGAAGACTTTGGAAGAGGTGGTGAAGGACTAGCTGAAATAGGCATTATAGCGGATGAAGGCTTAGGCTCTTTAGGTTCGACATTATTGAAAGTATTTGCAGCCAAGTTAAGGTTATCTTGAGTATCTTTAAGAGGTGGCTCTTGAGGATAACTATAGGGAACTGCATGAAAAGCATTAGGATCTTTGTTGGATGGAGAATTTGTGAAAGATTTGGAAGACATAGCAGCTTTAGGAGACGTGTGGACGTTGGAGGAAGTAGAGGATAGAAGAGAACCATCACAAGACAAAGGTTCAAAATTAACATGATCTTGCTCGAGAGTGTAACTTTTATTTTCAGCATGAGAACTTTTAGAGGAGAGATCCTTTTGACGTTTGAAATCAGCACGGTAGATTTTCTCCTCTTTAGTAGGAATATTGTATTGTTCGCAAAAATCATCAAAGAATTCTTCAAATTCAGAATCATATGGATCACCATCATAGTCTATCCAATAGGATGACCCTTTAGTAAGCCTAAGCACACGACGAGGAGGACTCTTAGGAATAGAGGTGCCATAAGTATTGCTACATTGTCCATCATCATAGTCATCATAGTCATCATAGGTGGGTGTATCACTCTTTGTGGAAGAGACATCACAAGGACTATCATGTTGCTCTTTATGGTATGTCTTCTGAAGAGAAGTAAGACTCTTAGGAGAAGTAGAAGAAGAATGAGATCGTAAAGAAGAGGAAAATGAAGACCTAGTGGAAGAAGAATACTTGGATAATGAGGAATTCGAATGATGTTTAGAAGAGTCATGATAAGATTTGGAAGATGAAGAATGTGAATAGTGTTTAGAAGAATCATGATAAGATTTAGAAGATGAAGAATGAGAATGATGTCTGGAAGAGTCATGATAAGACTTGGAAGGTGAAGAAGAATGAGAAGGTTTAGATGATGAAGAATGTTTGGAAGAAGAAGATCGTGATATGATCATGTTTATGATTCTAGCAAAGGCATCTGATTTAATCATCTTTTCTTTTATTTTTGCTATAAATTTATCACTCATGAGAATTTTGGAGGAACAACACTTTTCGAATATGTCAATGAGCTCAAGATCGTCTATTCTTAAGAGAGGTTCCTTAACAAGATAGTCAAGATTCATGGTTATAGAAGAGGAGGAATCAAGCATGGAAGAAATGAATAGATGAATAAAAGAAAGTAGACTAGATAATAAGAGGAAAAGAATCAAGGAGAAGAAGAAGAAGAAGAATTTCCCATGGGAGTAGAAGACTTTAGAAGAACATGGGAAATGGAAAATAAAGAAGAAGACTAAGAGCCATCTTGTGCAATTGATACCATAACGTTCATTGAGATGTTGAGCAACATGACAACACCTAGGATCTAAGATCTGGACTGACCAAGGAAGACTGGTAATAGGATGACCTCACAAAATGTCAACACCAAACTAGGATAATCAAAGTTCTCTATTGTCCAAAGAGAAATGAAAAGATAGAAGCAGGGGCTTTACCAACACTGTCAAAGAGGTGCTTCAAATCAAAGGGTGACTACCCTTGCACTTTTGAACCAGGAGGTTGGGCTAGGCCAAAATATAATTAAAATTGAGATTAAATGAAAATTATTTGGGCAATAAGAGTACTAAAATTTTCCAAGAATGTAGCTAACAATCCTAGAGATAAACTTTCTCACCAAGAACAACCTTCTAATGCGATATTTCTCTTTGGCTAATGTGATACTGATGTTGATCTTGACCAATTTGTGCAAAATTTTGATTTTTTTAAGGTCTGATTTTGGATTTTCTGAATGTTAGGGTGAAAATGTCTGATGTCAATCACAAATTTAATAGCATTTGGATAGGTTTGCAAACAGTAGAAGATCAAACATGTCTTCAAACACTTGAAACAAGGGCAAAAGCAACCTTGCCAAGACAAGCACTTGTGATATCAAAATTGAAAAAGCACCCTATGAATGCTACCGATCGTTTGTATGTAAGAACGTTTGCACTGGTATCACACAACCGAAGACAATTCAAGCAAATCTATCCTAAAAAGTCAAGGCTCAATACTTACCAACTTAGCCCACAACTTGATGCCCCCTCGCCTCACACCAAGTGGTTACCCACAAGAGATGTTGGCTTTGTCATGGAAATGTCAAATGACACAACCAAAGGGACACATATGGTGAGTATCTTAAGGTGATCCGGGTAAACCACTTGGATCAATCCTTGCACTAAGAAGATAAGCGACTAAAAGAAGGTAGTTTCTAATCTAAGGTTCTTAGTAAGGGTTTCCGTTCACAACACCCCCTCTTGCTCCTCATAAAGGACTAGGACCTCGCGGCCTCAAGAGTACCTTAAGCATTCTTGTTCAATGTTTTCCCCATGGTCGCAATCCCATGAGCTACTCACATCAAACGAAGACAAGTGTTATGTCTATCAAGGTTTTTGGTGTCCTTGATAGCCTTGAGATTATAGTGAGTTGGAATCACTTGCCACCAAGGAAAATGATGACAAGGTTGTCCCCACTTGAGTCGTTCCTCTTGATTGCTCAAGAGCAGGCCCGCTAAAGGATTCCTAAACTAAACAAAAATGGATCAAATCTTGAGGTTCAAGGTTTTTGATTCACCACAAGGGTGAAAAGCATACTCCCCTATCTCAAGAATCTTTCCCAAACACACCAAGCAAATATTCAATTACCCCCTTGCTTCCAAAACCTTAAAATGGGTCAAGATTTTCTGATTCACCTAAAGGTGAAGAGCATACTTCTCCTACCACCTCAAGATCCCTTTCACAAGGTATTAAGATGCCTAATACAATTAGTGAATGCCACACTTGAAAGGAAAGTAAATAAACAAGCAAGAAATAATAAAAAAAAAATTTTGTTTTTATGCTTGGGCAGCCTTACAAAAATGATTAGTAGCCCTCTTTGACATGCGTTTTTTTTGACAAATTTCAAGTAATGAGAGCACCTACAACCACAACTTGTTAGACCAACAAGAGTTAGGAGAATCAAAATCTAAAATCTACCAATGATTAGTATATGAAAAATTAGATAATCTACAAAAAAAACTGATCAAATGATAAAATCTGAAAATGAAACCATCATGGTTGGATTAGGCTTGGAAAGACCTTTCCAACGATATATCACACTTAAACTTTTGATACCATTTGTGAAAATCTCAAAAAAAATGGGCACCCATTTTCCAGAGTGGCACGGATTTGAAAACGCTAGAATTTTTAAAAAATTTCAAAAAGATAGCTAAGAACCCGAAACTTGCAAGATAGATAAAATAACTCAAAAATATGCACTTCAATGATACTTCAATGATACTTCCCCAGTCGAGCGATAATCTGAGACAGAAAACCAGAGACGCAGATTTTTCTGAAAATTAATCCGAAAATGACGAAAAATGCAGAATTAAAGGGACAAAGCTAATCTACTCTGCCCCACGGTGGGCGCCAGAAATGTACACACTAAAATATGCACTTCAATGATACTTCCCCAGTCGAGCGATACTTCGCACGATGCCAGGCGATACTTCGCCCAATGCCAGGCGATAGACTTCAATATAGGCGTGCGATACTTTTTCCGCATGAACTATCGTACCAAGACAGAAAGTATATCGCGCGATACTTCTGAGAAGTGTCGCACGATAATCTGAGACAAAAAACTAGAAAACGCAAATTTTTTTGAAAATTAATCTGAAAATGACAAAAAATACATCAAATGAAAGGACAAAGCTATCTACTCTGCCCCACGGTGGGCGCTAGAAATGT
>BSBK01014881.1:20000-73193 GCA_027943335.1 Chamaecyparis obtusa | reverse complement strand
TTATTCTACATTTTAAAATACTTTTAATAACCAAAACCCTTGACAATAACCAAAACACAAATCTCAATTTTATATGATAGGTTTCTAGCTCATTGTGCCTCTAAAGGTAAGCATAAGAATAACAAAATAAATGCTAAAATAAACATAAGAAAAGCACAAAAACAAACTGCTAACCAAGAGACATAAAAAAAAGAGTGAAATTTATTTGGACAGAGAGATGTGATTTTTTTTGTCTTGCTTCCAATTCCTTGCATCCTTTATATGCAATTTATTACAAGGGTATATATGGCACTAGATTCATTGTTTAATGGGTTATACTCATTCCCTTATTGAAGTGAGTTTATATCAATTCATATATTTTATGAAAGATATCACATTATCAAGGTTTTGTATCATTTTCTAAAATTCATAAAATATCTTAACTTTCTCTTATTTATGACCTTTACCTTTTCACATATAGTCTTCTCAAAGTATGAGATGTGTTACTCATTACATTATTTCCTCTATTTTGTAGGCTTTCATGAAGTGATAAAGATAAGAAGAATTCAAGAATGACCTTCATTAATTTGGATGAGGCACATTTTTATTGTTTAAAAAATAATAATTTTACTTGTATTAACTATTTATTTACTCTGGCATACATTTTCTTACTAATATGCATGCACATAAAAGTGGGGAGAAAATGTAATAGAATAAATTAGAGTCTCATGGCCTTTCCCCTAATGTCATGGTCCTACATTGACTAGGGTGTTGTAAATGCATTAATTGGCTTAGAAGTGACATATTGTTGTGTAAATTTGGCTCATATACCAATCACTATAATCATTAATCAACATAGTTTAACTATATTGATCTTTACATTTACTATTTCCCACAATGGATTGAATCTAAAAGTACAAGCCTAACCTAGGTCAATCCCATAGTTATTGATCTGATACCTAAATTTTGAAGTTAAAAACAATTCCTAACTTTTTGACCAAACAATAATCATTATGGGATAATTTAGCATACAGAGTGTTAATTTATGAGTTTGGTAGTTGTATTAAATGTAAATCCTTTATTCACTTCAAATCATGATGAAGATCACTCAATGATGTGAGAATAACATCTATATCCAAGGGCTTAGTGGATAATTTATTATCTTATTTTTTCATGTGAAATCCTAGGTGTGTTACATACCTCTTGTTGTCTTTGAATCTTCATTCAAAGTTATTAAACTTATTTTTCAAAGGTTTGATAAATGAACATTTTGATTTGACAAATTCACCAAAGGTGTTTGTAAATAATGTCAATCCTTGTAAACACATTATCATACATAAAAAAAAGGTATCTAGATCATATCAACATGTGACAAGTTCATAACCATGCTTGAGATCATTTCTATAGTCATAAATATTTGAGTTTCAATTATGTAGGTGATCTATAATAGTAGATAATTAATATTTAAAATTTTAAATATTATGTAATCTCAAAAAAAATCTTAAAGAATTAGTGAATTATTTTACAATGTATATTAAAACACTTCATGCTCAATTATCAAACTAAATATTATGTTTAATCATAATTAATGAATCAAGTAATTTATATATCATAATTTTATGGTAATTAAAAGAAAGGGATAAGTGTTCTCTTGCATTCTATTAATATTATAATTAAAAAAATTATAGACTTTTTGGCTTGACCATAAGCATGGTGAGATCTTAACAATATTTCAATATAAAAATGGTCACAAAATAAGCAAGTGATATGTCCAATAAATGGCTAGAAATGAAGAACAAAATATAAGATAATTACAAAGTAGTCAAGATGTAAGAATAGATTCAAACAGAAGAGAATAAAAAAGAGTCTTATAGTTACAAGCTCCAAAGGGCTTGGCTTCCTATATTCGAACTATTATAATATTATTAACATTTATAAAAAGTGTGATCATAGGTTTCATTATCCTATTTCACTAATCCTACCCTTCATAGCCAAAATTTAATTACTTAAGTCACTTTTTCCACGTTGAAGAGCTCCTAGAAAGGGAGCTCTTTTAGGGTTCAGAAAGAACCAACTCATCTAATATAGGATTGTAGAAACTTTCCTATAAAGGTTTAACAAATATACTTGAATATATGTAACCTCTTTGATTAGTGACATTCATGCGGATTCAATAACAAACATAGCACTTACCACTCAAAGCCAATATATTAAATTATTATCCTTTTCCATATAGATGTTATAAGTATTACATAAACATAGAATAAATATTAACATCGACTCTATTCCGAAGTGATGCTATCATGAAATCTTGATCGGTTACTTTTTCACTCTCCACTAGGATGTCATTTCCTTGGAAGAAGAAATATTTTTGTATTCTAGCTTCTTTGATCTTCCCAAGGAAGCTCATCTACCTAAAATTTCTACCAATGTGAATGAATATCTCTATTAGTCATAGATTCAATGGCCGTAAGATCATAAAAAGGAAAATGAGGATAAAGGATATCAAATATTGTGGTATAAAATGTGAGAAGTTATCTACGTAAAATATCATATGATAGCTAGGCACATTCTAGATTGTGTCTAAATGTGTGGGAAATGTCACACCAAATTTTTCATATTCATTGTGAATGAAGATTAATATTTCTTATGTTAAATAAAATTATTATTGTAACGTCTCTGCTAGGGAATCTAAGAGGGAAAGCCAACAAATTTAATAAAAAGGAAAATATTTAATGTTGAAATATATTACAACTAAGGTTATAAATACATCATATAACTTTAACTTATTGATGATGCATTTCATTAAAGGTAGTCACAAAAACTATTCATCAACCATAGAACTTTAAGTCCTCTTGGCTTCCCCAATGTTACTACTAGAAATGTAAAACAAAAATGACTAAGTCAATTAGACAACCAAGAGTCTATGAACAAGATTACCATAGTAGTAGTTCATTTAAACCTTACAATCATGATGTGCATAGTCACATGATAATATTCAAAGTCAAAATCAACATTTATCCACTTCTATCAATGCATTACATATAATCATTGAAACGTGTTTACACATACATATTACAATCATCTCCTCAAGGAGACTACAATGTAACATTAGTACCACAAATATATATATATATTTATATATATATATATATATATATATATATATATATATATATATATATATATATATATATATATATATATATATATATATATATATGGTGCTTTGTTTGTTATATTGATGCTATTAGATCAAATAGGGACGTGAGGCGCTCAAGCAGTGAGCTCATAAACAATGCATGATGCCCTAGCTTGCAGCGCGCGAGCCATCAAGACATTTCCTCATGAAATGATCACAAATGGGGAGTACCACATAATGAATATCAACAAGAAAACAAATAAAGAGAGATCAAACACTTCACACAATGCCTTGAAGGTAATAACAACGATGCTCTAGCTCTCAAAGCTCGTGGGTCATTGAGCATTCCAAATGCAAAGATGTAAACAATGTCAGTATTAACATTCATATTTTTCATTAAATCAACAAATGCCATCAAAATAAAATTGAGTTAATGAGAAGACAAAGCTTGAATGCCCCTTTGACACATTTCAATACTCAAGTGTGTCACAAGGGGTCATATGACACCTTAGGACACACTTGAGAGTTCTAATATGTTGAAAGGGGTCATGGGGGCTTCCTAGGGGTCCTAACATGTGATAAGGCTTACTAGGACACCTAGGAAGTCCCCATGACCTCTTTTGACACATTTCAACCCTCAAATGTGTCCCAAGGGGTTGTATAATCCCTTAGGACACTTTTGAGTGTTCTCATGTGTCAAAAAGGGTCATGGGGACTTTCTAGGGGTCCTAGCATACCTTATCACGTGTTAGGACCCCTACGAAGTACCAATGACCCCTTTTGACACATTTCAACACTCAAGTGTGTTCCAAAGGGTTGTGTGTGTGTGTGTGTGTGTGTGTCTATTGAGAGAGAGAGAGTACAATAATAATCATCTAGATGCATGAAATTGGAAACTACAGAGAAGAAGCATGACCATATGATGAAGGGTATTCCCTTAATACCACAAACACATAACAGAAATAGAGAAACAACAACAATTTGCAAGAATAAAAAATGGGCTTCTTATTATCTCCATAAATGTGGAATTACAAATTTTAGAATTACAATATGAAAAGCAACATGGGCATTTTCCCTTACAATATTCTGTAGGACAAAGCCTCGAATTATTACCTAGATCTACCCAGAACTACTCCCAACTCCTAAGACAACACTACAACCTTCCTTATATAGGCAATTTTCCACCGCTTGGGAAGGTTCCAAAATTTAGCCATTAAGGCTGACCAAACTTAGAATTATTTTATTTTTCATTTTATTACATCAGAGTCAACTCAAAACAACTTTTGAAACCCAAACAAAAATTTTGATGGAAAATTACTTTCTGCCATTTCAGGTGACCCAACTTTCGGAGACCATAAGTCATCACACATTGACCCAATTGACTATTATGACCCCATTTCAAAAAGTACATGAAGCACTCTACAACATTTGAATTAAGAAAGCTTCATTCAACCAAAGTTTCGGCCTCATCTAGGGCCTCTAAAGCCTTCAAAATTGAGTTCAAAGTTTATGTACCTTGCTGCCAATACCGAAAAATTTCAATATCTTCAAAACTAAACTTGATCTGGTGCATGAAACTTTATTGGCAGGTTGATATGACCAAAATGAACCTCCAAGAAAGAAAATAGACCATTCTGAGCTCAAATGGAAAGCTTTCTAAAAATAGTAAATTTCCAAAAATAGCAGCTCTGCACAAGATAGTCGTTATTGAAAAGAAACCAGAAATATTTTTAGGTGATGCAAGATTGCTCTTACACCCAGGATGCTCTTGCATCAGACACCCAGGGTAATTTGAGAAGTGACCTTGTCACAACTCATGTGTGAAGAGGAAAACCAAGATGATTAACCTCCTCATTTTTTAGCCATGATGAATCTTCAACAGGTCATCCTTTCCATTTGACCAGATATTCTTCTTATGTCTTGTTCCTTGTGCTTCTGCCAACATGACTATCCAGTATGTCCTCAACCTCCTTGGTAGCTCAAATAGTTGTTGGAATACTCCATTGTGCTATTGTGATCTCATCCTCAACACCTCCCTCATGATACTATGTCAGATCTAAAATGTTAAACACTAGTGAAATATTTAGCTTATTAAAAAATTCTACCTCATATTCATTTCCTAAATCGTGCTTCTTCAATATCTTACATGGCCTAGAAGCTTCTTCATTTTCAGCTTGTTATATGTACCAACTAGAAATCGCTCCTTCCACAAATGAACCATGATTTCATCTCCATCCTAAAATTCCTTATGCCTCCTTTTCACATCCACTTTAGCCTTATACTACGAATTCATCTTAGTAATGTGCTTCCTCACATCCTCATGGATGTTCTTCAAGTGTTCTACAAAATCCTCAACTTCAACACTACTTATTTCTCCTTTATCTATCTTCCTCAACTTAGATGTATTTCTGGGACTACTTCCATATACAATCTAGAATGGTGTTTTACTAGTGCTCCTATTGACAAAATTATTATATGCAAATTTCGCATGTGGTAAAATCAAATCCCATCCTGTTGACTTATCTCTAACCAAACATCTCAGAAATTTCTCCAAACTCCTATTCACCACCTATGTTTGTCCATCAGTTTGTGGATAATGTGATGAACTGAATTTCAAATATGTCTTCAACTTCTTCCATAATGTACACCAAAAATATCCAACAAACTTAGTGTCCCAATCTAAAACTATGCTCTTTGGAAAACCATGTAGTCTCACCACTTATCTAAAAAATAATTCTGCTATATGAACAACATCATTAGTCTTCTTGTAGGGAATAAAATGTGTCATCTTCAAAAATCTTTCAACTACCACAAAAAATTGAATCATGTCCCTGTTGTTTCCTCAGAAAACTAAGAACAAAGTCCATACTGATATCCTCCCAAGGTTTTTCTGACATAGGTAATGGCTGATACAATCCTATATTTTGCTTCACTCCTCTCACCAGCTGACATATTCTACAACTCTATCCAAACTTCTTGACATCTTGTTGCAATTGTGGCCAATAATAATTCTCACTAACAATAGCAAGGGTTTTATCATGACCAAAATGTCCATTCAATCCTCTGATGTGCTTCTCCTTGATGAGTTTCTTCCTCATAGAACTTCGTGGAATGCACAACTGGCTCCCTATGAATATCATATCATCCTGAATGATGAAATTCAACCACTTTATTATGTCTAGAGTCATAGGTTCTTTACAAGCTTTCTAAGCTTCACCAAAATCAGGATCCTTTGGATACAAAATCTTGAGTTCCTTGAACCCAACTACCTCAATCTGCATCTCCGTCAGCAAAATTTGCCCTCTGTTAAGAGCATCTCCAACCCTATTAGACTTTCCACTCCTATGTTTCAAAAAAAATGTGTAACTCTGCAAAAACTCAACCTATTTAAAATGCCTCTGATTCAACTTTCATTGACTGTTCAAATATTGCAAAGCTTGATGATCAATATACAAAAAAAAGTCCTTAGGAAGAAGATAGTGTCTCCACTTCTTCAATGCCTAAACTATAGCATAAATTTTTTTATCATAAACAGAATATTTTCTCTTGGCATCATTTAACTTCTCACTGAAATAAGCATTAGGTTTACCTTCTTGGCTCAAAACAACTCCTATTGTAGTACCACTAGCATCACAGTCTACTTGAAACACCTTATTAAAATATGGAAGTCCTAAAACAGGTTGTTCTATAGCTTTCTGTTTCAACAATTTAAAACTCTTATATGCCCCTGTAGTCCATTTAAATTCTTCCTATCTCCTCTCATTGTTTCAATCAAGGGTCCACAAATACTGCTAAAAATTATGATAAACTTTTTGTAAAAGCTAGCCAAACCATGAAAAGATCTTACCTCCGTAGCACTCCTTGGAGTAGGTCATTCAAGCATAGCTTTCACTTTCTTTGGGTCCATTTATAGACCTTCGGCTGAAACTACAAATCCTAGATACACTAATTCCTTCTTCACAAAACTACACTTCTCCAAATTAATCAACAATTTCTCTTCTCTCAGCTTCTCAAACACCATACGAATATGCATCATATGTTTCTCCAATGTCTTACTGGAGATAAAAATATCATCTAGGTAAACAATGACAAACTTACCTATAAATTCTTTCAGAACCTCATTCATCAGTCGCATGAAAGTGTTTGGTGCATTGGTTAGCCCAAAAGGCATGACTAACCACTCATACAGTCCTTCTTTTGTCTTGAAAGCAGTCTTCCATTCATCTCCTTCTTTGATTCAAATTTGATGATATCCACTCTTCAGATCTATCTTTGAGAAATACACATCTCCACTCAGACAGTCCATAATATCATCCATCCATGGTAATGGAAATCTATACTTGATTGTGATCTTTCTTATAGCCCTAGAATCTATACACATTTTCCATTCTCTATTCTTCTTTGATGCTAATAATGCAGGTACATCACAGGGACTCAGGCTCTCACAAATCAACCTTTTCTATAATAACTCATGCACTTGTCTATTCAACTCTTCACTTTCTACTAGTGTCATTCTGTGTGTTGCGTTATTTAGAAAACTGGCTCTTAGAATCAAGTTCATCTAATGATTGATCTTCCTTACTAGTGGTAATCCATCAGGCACATTATCAAATACAATATCCTGAAACTCATTCAACAAATCTGCAACTTCTATAGGTACATCCTCTACTTCCTCTATATGAATTAAAGCAAAACATATATGCTCATGTTTCATACCCTCTAGGAATTTTCTTCCATCAACAAAACTTATTCTTGCAACACCACATACCTTTTCTTATATGTTCTTTAATGGTTTTAGCTTATGTCACACTTTGTCCTTCTTCAAGGAATAGGTATTCGCACAACCATCATGTACAACATGCCTGTCAAACTGCCACGGTCTGCCCAACAACATATGACATGCATCTATAGGTATTATATCACATAATACCTCATCATGGTATCCACCAATCTTGAACTTCACTAGGCATTGTTCATTGACCATGACCTTGTGGTCATCTTGCACCCAGACAACCCGATATGGATATGGGTGCTTCTATCTCTTGAGCTTCAAATTTGTGACCATCTCCTTTGACACCAGATTGTTAGTGCTTCCACTATCGATAATCACATCACAACATTTATCCTCACACATGCATCTAGTGTGGAACAGGCTCCTCCTTTTCTCAGGTTCATTCTCACCACTCAACATAACTCTTCTGTTAATTAGTGTTTCTCCTCTTTAAACATCTTTAGAATGTGATCATCTGGCATCTTCATTTACATGTGAAACTTTAGTCCGGCCCTTAGTTCTTCTATCTATCCTTCCTTGACATTGAGGACATTCAAAGGCCCTATGACCTTCTTCTCCATAGTGAGAACATGTTCCATAGAAGCCTCCTCTTCTAGATCCTTGACCTCTTTCTCTTCCTTTTCCTCTTTGATCTCTATTATTCTAATCATGGGAACGATTGAAATTGTTTCATCTTTGATTTTGACTGCTATTGGCCTCATCCTTCTTTTTTGGATCTTCATTTCAGCCTCCATATGACCGTCCACCAGATCTTCCACCATGACCTCTTCGGCTTTGTCTGCTTTCAAACTTCTTGTTTAACTTTTCCTCTACTTTTAGGGAAAAATGGTATGCCTCTTCAATACTACTCATTCAAACTAGATTCAACTCCTCCTAAATGCTTGGCCTCAACCTATTAAGATAATGAGAATCTTTCTCCTTATCAGCTTCTGCATGGCCTATTTTGATGAGGATTCGATAGAATTCTTCGGTATACTCCTAAACAAATCTTCCTGGTTGCTTCAAACCTTATATTTTCTTCAGTAGGTCAAACTCATAATCAACAAGAATGAATTGTGGCTTAAATTTATCCACCATCCGATCCCATCTTGTGATTTTCTCCTTTCCTCTTCTATTTCACTCTAATTGGATCTCTTGCCACCAGATCTTCGCATGTCCCTTCGGTGTGGCCTTCACAAATTTGACCCTATTAGGATCCTCAATATCTTCATAGTTCATACTTGAAATATTCTTCACATTCATTGATCCAGTTGATTAGTTCCTCTGGGTTAAGGTTTCTTGAAAATGTAGGAACCTCAATCTTAGGTCTTTTCCCGATCTTGGAAATGGCTCGGAAAAGTCTTTCTTCTTCTTGATTCAAAACTTTGACTTCTCCTTCCTGATCAAAATTTCCTGCTTCTTCAACTTCATCCTCGCTTTGGTCTTTGACATTAAGATTCATTCCTCTGTGAATATCTTCTTGCAATGCTCACACTTATCGCTGGAGGGATCTAACCTCAGGTGTCACAACACCAGCTCTTCTACCACGTTCCCTTCATGGAAGCATTTTTGTGCTTATCGTTGAAACCCTAACCACGGTTCTCGTGTAAACTACCTCATAGTCAAGGATCTGTTTACACACTCAGGAACTCCTACTCTGATACCATTGATGAAGGGTACTCCCCTTAATACCACAAAAATATAACATAAACAAAGAAACACCAACAAATTGTAAGAACAAAAAATATGCTTCTTATTATCTCCACAAATGTAAATTACAAATTTTAGAATTACAATATGCAAAGCCACATGGGCATTTTCCCTTACAATATTATGTAGGACAAAGCCTTGAATTATTACCCAGATCTACCTAGAATAGCTCCCAACTCCTAAGACAACACTACAAGCTTCCTTATATAGGCAATTTTCCATTGCTCGAGAAGGTTCCAGAATTTAGCCATTAAAGCTGACCAAACTTAGAATTATTTTATTTTTCATTTTATTACATCAGAGTCAGCTCAAAACAACTTTTGAAACCCAAACAGAAATTTCAAAGGAAAATTATTTTCCACCATTTCAGGTGACCCAACTTCCAGAGACCATAAGTCATCACCCGTTGACCCGATTGACTATTATGACCCTATTTTGAAAAGGGCATGCAGCACTCTACAATAATTGAATTAGGAAAGCTTCATTCAGCCGAAGTTTCGACCTCATCCAAGGCCTCTAAAGCCTTCAAAACTAAGTTCAAAGTTTTTGTACCCTATTGCCAATACTAAAATTTTTCAATATCTTCAAAACTAGACTTGATCTGGCAATGAAACTTTACTAGCAGGCTGATATGACCAAAATGAACCTCTAGGAAAGAAAATATACCATTCTAAGCTCGAACGAAAAACTTACTAAAAATAGTAACTTTCCAAAAATAGCAGCTCTACACAAGATAGCCCTTATTGAAAAGAAACCAGAAATATTTTTGGGTGATGCAAGATTGCTCTTACACCCAGGATGCTCCTACATCACCATCTAAGAAGTTCTTGAATAAACTTTGAACCAAATTGATGGGAAATATATCTTCCACCTAGCCACATGGAACCTTTAGAGCCACTCTCTATGAGCTAGGATATAGAGACAAGGCCCTATACTAAATAGTAAAAAGTATAAAATTATTATAACACAAAAAAAGTAACAAGAAAACTAAAACATGAAATAAAAAATACCCTAGGGAATGAAAATGGAATAACATAAAGGTCACACACAAGATACAAAAATCGATACCAGAGGCAAGCCAAAAATCTAAAAGATGGAATCCCAATATAAATGTAGGATAGTGTTATAGTGTAGTCCTCCACTATCCTAGGTTATCCTAGAATGTCTCTATAGAATCTAGCCTCTGGGTGAGAAATCATGTAGAACCAAAAATCTTTTGTGCGGACAAGGAAGTCAATTTTCCAGATCAACATGGTCCCATAGATAGTTAGGCCTTCTCCAACCCATCCATGATCCATATAGGATTTCACATGGAAATGGGTGAGGAAACATAATTATCTTGATTAATGTGTAAAACCCTAACCAATTCATTTTATTATGTTATCACTTGATTAAAAATTCATAAGGGGTTATCCTAGTCTAACCACTTAGGGCCTTGACCCCCATTACGAGCCACTCCCCTATCAATGCTCCTATAAAACGCTCCACTATGCTCCAAAATCAATGACACCAAAACAAAAACATCAAACTAAAATGAAAACATGCAACAAGATCATAGGCTAGACCAACTCATGAGGCCTCTAGTTCCATGATGAAAGCCAACCCCAATACACATGAATATTTACATAAAGATGTTCAATTTGATTTGAATAATGTAACAATCCACACAAGAATTATCAGCTAGAACATTATTTCTTATGAAAGATAATGTAATTAATAATTATAATATTATTACATGATCATGAATATTATTTGTATAGAAGCACTCCAATTATTACTAATTTCAAAATTGCAATGTATAGTTAAAACACTCTATTTCCTCCCTAATACACATTCCCTTCCCAACTATATATGTTAAAAATAAAACCCACACAAGCCAACACTATAAGTATGCTCAAAAGAAAAAAGAAAAAAAAAAGTCTATAGTATAAAACATTAATTGTTAGGATTCCAAACAATCTATATAAAAACTTTAATACCATCTAATTTAAAACCTACGAATAACATAATTATAATATTTCAACCAAATAGAATATAATTTTCATTTTAAAAATATAACTCCTAACTTGATAATTAAACTAAGATTCCTAAATAATTGTAAGCCATGCAATTCCTAAATTCATATTAGAACTAAAACATAATTTTATATAATCAAATAAATAAACTATATAGATTCTCTTTTCTAGAAACTATTCCTAATAATATTTCATTTAATTTACATCTTGAATTACATTTAACTACTCCTTATACCATATTTTAACAAAAAGAAACCAATATATATATATATATATATATATATATATATATATATATATATATAGACACACACACACACACACACACACACACACACACATGTATGTATACATATAGATACATATATGTATATATATGTGTACATACATACATACATATATACATACACACACACATATATACGCACACATATATACATATATATATATGTATATATACATATATGTATATATATGTATTTATACATGTATATATGTGTATATATATACATACATATACATACATATATACATATATGCATATATATATATACATACATACATATATGTATGTATATATATATGTATATATGTATATATGTATGTATATGTATGTACACACAGACACACACACACACACACACATATATATATCATTTTAAATATATTTTAAGGGTATGTGCAAGATCATGGTATGCCAAACTAGGTCCTTAAGTGACAATTAAAATTTAAAAAATAAAGGTTAAACAAGTTGATGTAAAAATTTGAACAAGTTTTCAATCTTATATTAAAAATATGTAAGAAGAGAATCTGTAGAAAATTGAATTTAGTTTCTAAGATACTAGCCCTTTTTCAAAAAAAGAAAAATTCTATATGGTGAAAATCTCAATTTTCAATGCACTAACTTACAAAAATTTCAAGAAAAAGATAAGAAGTAGGTGTATGTTTGACCATCTTAAACACAATCAAATGATAATAATTTTTTTACAAGATTCTATATATAAGTATTAGACTCTTCTCCAGATGTGATGCATATTTTTTATAATTTATTTCTAAGTAAATAATTAATTATGTTTTTCTCCTACAACTTTTGCAACATATAAAAAATTTCATGTCTGACCACCTTAACTTAGTCTAAACTTTATCAAATTGAAAAAATGTTGTTTTATTGTAGTAGGAAAACCATAGAATGTGACGCATGTTTTAGATTTCAAATATGTTATACTATTTGAAAGTTATAGCTATTTTTCAATTAGTTTATTAATAGTACAAAAAATTTAGGAAAAATATATGAAGTAGGTGTATGTTTGACTACCTTAAACACAATCAAATGATAATATTTTTTACAAGATTCTAGATATAAGTAGTAGACTCATGTCTGGATGTGACACATATTTTTTTGTACTTTTTTTTCTAAATGCATAATTAATTATGATTTTTCTGCTACAACTTTTCTATCTAATATAAAAACTCGTATCTGACCACCTTAACTTAGTCTAAACTTTATCAAATTGAAAAAAAAATATTCTTGTAGTATGCAAAGCATAGAATGTGACACATTTTTTAAATTTAAAAAATGTTATACCGTTTGAAAAATATAGATATTTTTCAATCATGACTTCTTTTTCACATCACCACTTTTTGGCATACAATAATCGTGCACATGCCCTTAAATAAATTTATAAACGATGCTTATTAGACTATAATACTAACTTAACATCAAGTGTAATGTACAATTTGAAACTAACAAATTCAATGATATGTCATGCTAGTCCCCTTTTACACAAACATAACAATATATAGTTGCCTCCAAACAATATAATTTTTATTAATACCTCTAGCTTAATAATATTATAAATAATTTAATGAATTATTAATTAATAATTTAATAAATAAATATTACTAAATTACCAATTATTTTTTATTCTACATTTCAATTTACATTGTACTATACAAATTAAAGTACATTTTAAACTACTTTTTATAACCAAAACCCTTGAAAATAACCAAAACACAAATCTCAATAATATGATATATTCCTGGATCACCACACCTCTAAACTTAAGCATAATATGAACAAAATCAATGCTAAAAGAAACAAAATAAAATAAAATAAACAAACATCAGTAATCAAGAGATATACAAAAAAGATAAAAATTTTAGATAGAGATATGACTGGTCATACACAGACATATGCCAAGAATGGAGAATTTTCATCATACAAAAAAACATAGTATACATGGATTACATAGTCAGAAAGGAAAAGTGCAACAAAATAAATCTATCCATACGCTAGTCAAAATAAAGTAAACAATAATCAAAACTTTCAATTAATGCATTTCTTGTAGGTGGCAAACCATAACTGAGATCAATCCCAAGGCTGAATATGCAAGGGTATATAAATGTTAATATCATGACATGAAGAAGCTCTACATTTTTAGATAGAAGCCACAACCCCATCTAGAAAATCTTTTACAAGGAAGGAATGAGATCACATAGGATCTTCATATGTTTCTTTCATGCTTACATTATTTTATGATTGAGAGTTTTTTGTGGTTGTGATTTGTTAGAATATGTAATCTTTCCTTGGTGAAATATTATAAACCAAGGTAGTTTAGTTTAGTTTATTTATTATGTAAGTAGGAGATTCCTATAGAATCCCTACATGAACACTTGTCCTCTTTTCCATGTGTGAGGACATAATATTTATTTGTAATTTCATTTTATTCCTAGATTCCTCCTTAAGAGGAAATAGCACAAGTGGCTCACACACTTATGAATGTGGCTTACATGCACATGGGAGTTACTTTTTGAACTCTTTCACTTATCTCTACATATAGAGATATTTCTCCACACACTCATCAATCTCTTTTTTCTCACAACTCTCTCAATTTCTCTCTTTCATAGTTCTATCATATTGTATTGAGCTAAGTGCTCATATTCTCTCTCTCTCTTTAGGCTTTTCATGCCTCATTCATAATTCACAAGGGGTTTTCTTAGCTTTCCCCTTTCAAATTCTTGTCTCCTCTTTACTTTGTTGGTGTATGCTCCTAGTTATTGTGCAAATTCATGGTATTGTTTCCTAACTCCTTGCTCTTGGATTAAATAATTTCCTATTTGTTCTTTATCATTTTTAACATGGTATCAGAGCAGGTTGGTTTAATTCATTTTTGAGTGTACAGGTGAAGGGGATATCATATTTTGGAGCACTCCAATTCGGAGACTCTTGAGAGAGTTATTTCATTTTAATCTTCTAAAGTTGAAAAAAATCAAATTTTTTTTGGGTTTGGCTGGTTTACCGCCAAACCCAATTTATATTTGGGCACCTTATTATATAATATTTCATGCTAGAATGGTGAAAATATTTTAATATATCTTGTTTCTAACCTATCTCTATCGGTTGGCTTTATTTAGTTAATTATTATCAGTTTTTTTTGCAGGGCGACAGGAACTATTCCATCTTCCTGTCGCATTTTCCTATTATCTAAATTTAACTTTGTTTCAGATTGTGCAGCTGTAGAATCTTTTCTCTCTGCTCTCTTGGCGTGCAAATGCATTTTTTTTCCTATACAATTGCGTTGTTTTTTTATATACTTGTATTTGTCTCTTGCTAACAAAATATCTTCTATTAACGCTTTGCAGTTTTTTTCTCACCGCAAAAAGACTTATAATCTTTTTTTGCGTAGCTCTTTCTTCACTTTTTTTTAACTTCCTACTGTCTCGACGCTTCTGCATGCGATTACACTAATTCATGCAAGGAGTTTTTTTTTCAGATCACTGTTATTTGTGCTGCGCTAGCTGTGAACCGTAATACAGGGAGTTGATTTGAGGAATGAAGGCGGATCATTCATGCTCGAGATCCTTTTCGGTTGCATGCGATAAACAAAAAACACCGTGTTTTGTGCCGCGAGTGTTGTCTCTTTGTTCTCTGTTTCACTGGTGGCTTTGCTCTCACTGGAAACTCCTTGCGGCCTTCACCCACAACAACGTGCTTCATTTCGAATGGTGTAACCACCACTGCCGCCTTTACCTAACTTGGCTTTGCTCCAGGAAGTTGTGTATTATCTCTATCATCAGCGGCCATAGAATCTTTCTTCAGTTCTATCGATGGTATTAATTTAGTTTTGTTTCCTTTTGCTGTGATAGTGTTCTTCTAACCTTGGAGGTGTCATTTTTTTACTGCTTTGTTTTATCTTTGTTAAGATCGGCTTCTTCTTAGACAAGGAGCTTTGAGTTTGAGCCGTGCTGCATGTTCCTTTTTGGTTCGGATCTAAGTTTTTTTCTCATGCATGGATGCCCTAATCTGAATTCTTTTACAGTGGTTTTTTTTCAAGACAGTGTAGGAAGGCCAGGAAAAGAGTGATCTCCGAGTACAGATAGGAGATTTGTTAATGCTATAGGATCTTTTTTGCTACAGGAACCTCCTTTTTTTCTAAAAATCTAAAATCGGGTTGTATTCTTTTTTTGTGCTAACGTTTTCTTGCAGGGTTCTGTTTGGTTTCTTCTCTCTAATTGTTGCATGCAAGCTTTTTGTCTCTTCTCAATTTGTTTTTTGCCGGATTAAGGATTATTGTGCAGATTTGGTTTTTTATCTATTCCTTCTAACCTTTTTTTTTGCATGCAGATTTATTGCCTTTTTTTTAAAACATTTGTGTGCAGGGATCTCTCATTACTGTTTCCGGTGTTTTTCCATGTATTATCGAGGGTGCTTATTACTTTTTTTTCAACTATATTCTTGTAATTTTTTTTGGTCTTTGTTATATATCTATCATAGATTTTTTTTGACCTTAATGTATTGCATGTTATCATAATCGATTGCATTGCATGCTATCATTACCGGCTTCATTGTTGTTTATATATCATTGCCGCATATAACAGTTTTGTTCCCTTTATATTTAAGTCTTTTCGTCAAATTTACCAGCATTGGCTAACATTTCTTGCAAGTTCAATTTTTTTTAGTATTCTCTAACGTTTCCTTACAGGTTTTTTCTTAATAACGTTTTCTCATGTATTAAGTTTGCAAATAAAGAATCGCATGTAGTAAGTTTGCATTAATTTTTTTTTATCTGTAGGTTCGGTACTAACGTTTTTAGAAACGTTCTGTATTGCTAATATCTTATCTTTTATATCTAATGTTTTTAGAAATCCTTTGTATTGTAACATTTTTAGAAACGTTTTGTTTTTGTTTCATTGTATATCATGCATTAAAGTTTTGTTTCTACCCATGGTTATGGTTAGATAGTTGCATATTAATTTTCGTTATCTACTATTTCAGTTTATTTAATTTTTTTAGTAAGTTTCATTTGCTGTTTCTATAACAGTTATTATATAGATTTTATTAAAGATTTAATTCTGTTACATTTAAGAAAGTTTGCATTGTAATGTTTGTAATGTTTCTATATTAACATTTGCAGGCTTTTATTAACAGTTCTTTATTTACGTTTCAACTATTACACTTGTAGATATTACGTTTTAATATTTTTCTCTATTCTTTCTTCTTGCAAGTCTCTGTTACAAAAAGTTTAGTAAGTTCATGTGCCATTGCATGTGAGATCAATTAGCTTTAAGATTAAGTTTTTTTTTATATTTACATTTTTATGTTTAGATTTAGCTTTTAGATTTAGTTTATTAAATTAATTTAAAGATTTCATTCATTTCATTTAGTTAATTTTTTTTTAAAAAAATTTTAAAAGTTGAGTAATGTTAGAGTCTTTTTTATTAAAATTTGTTTAGATTAATTTTTTTTATAATCTAAATTTCATTTGCATGCAAAGTTTTTTTAATTTGGTACATTTGTTAATAGTTTGTTTCTTATTAATAGTTTTTTTTTAGCTCATGTTAATAGTTTTTTTATTAACAATTAATTATTGTTAGTTCATTATTATTCATTTTTTATTTGATTAAACTATTATTATTTAACATAAAGTTTTGTCAATTTGTTTTTAACAAAAAAAGGTTAAAATTAATTATTTTACTCAAAATTGCTTTAAAATTAACTTAATATAAGTTTTTCATTTTTCATTGAAGGATAACCTTTTTTTTAAATATAATTTCATTACTGTGTCTTGTTAAAAAATCTATATAAAAGTTAGATCATATATTAAAAATTAGAGTTCTAACATTATTTCCTAACTCTTTATTTCTAGTTTTTTTAAGAAATAAACTGATATATCATCTCTTTATTTTTTCTAGGAATTAATCACTATTTTTTTTAGAAATTTCAACTAGACTAAACATTTTTCTTAGAAATACATATCTGTCTTTCTATTCAAATTTCAGTAATCGTTATATATTAACGTTATATTTTGTTTTATCATTTCTAACCATTGCATGTTATCGCATGTAAATTTTATTCATTGCATGTACTATCTGTAGCTTCATTAATTTTTTTTTTCCTGGTTAATATCAGTTATTTCCTATTTTTTCAATTAACCGAGATCTGCTCGCCTTGAGTTCAAGTGTTTCCCTGTCCATTCTGCTCTATTCCTGTATCCATCATGTCTACCCTAATGCCTGAGATCAAATTAACCAGTACCAACTATCATGCCTAGAAAACCCACATGACCTTTATATTCAGATTTCACCGTCTTTTAGACATTGCCACTAATGTCAACTCTAAACCTTCTACCACTGCTTCTCAAGCTGACCAAGATGCTTGGCAAGCTAAGAACGATGAAGCACTTGGTTTAATTGGCATATCATTAAGTCCCGAACTGTATGTCCTTATTTCCTCTTGTAGAGAAGCTCATTAGGCTTGGGACGTCCTAAAAAACACCTATGACAGTGCAGATGAGACCCATAAAATACAGCTTCAAGACCAGCTTGAAGACCTCAGGTATACAGATTTTAATTCTGTTGATGACTTTTTACTTAAATTTGATTCCATTAGAGTTTTATTAGATGGATTACAAGTACAATTATCTGATTTAAGAATCATTCATATTATAATTCATAAATGTTTACCTAGGCAGTTTCAACAATTTATCACTAATATCTATTCTCAGTTAGCTATTCCTTCCTTAGCAACTCAGTTAACTTATACTATTTTTCAAACTATGTTGCGTCAAGAGGAGGCTAAACTAATTCAATTTGGTATATTGAAATCTCATGAACATGCTTATGTTTCTCAATCTAATAATAATATGAATAGACCTAGTAATAATTCTAATAACAATCAAAATAATCAGAGATCAAACAATTCCAACTATAATCAAAATCATCAAAGATCTAATAACATTAACATTTAAATAACAATTATCAAAGACCTAATAATAATTCTAATGCTAATAACAATACTAACCATAATAATCCTTCAAACAGGCCTTATTGCACTTATTGTGGTAAAAGTGGTCATTTAAGTCATAATTGTTTTAAGAAACAGAAAGATGATCAACGTAATTCTCAGAATTACTCTAATAATCAATCTCATTCTGCTTTTACTGTTAGCTTTAATGCTTCTAAACCACTTGAATGGATTGTTGATAGTGGTGCATCTCAACATGTTACTTCTCATAAAGAAGTTTTTGATTCTCTGCAACCTGATTCTTTGAATATTCCTATTTCCTTAGCTGATAATCATTGTTGTAAAGTTGAAGGAACTGGTAATGTTTCTGTCCCTAATGGTAAAATACATTATGTTCTTTATGTTCCTGATTTAAAAGCTAATCTTCTTTCTGTTCCTCAACTATGTCAAGATTACAAGGTTGAATTTCATAAAAACAATTGTCATATTATTGATCCTAATACAGATAAAATAGTTGCTAATGCTAAGTTAGATGCTGATAATCTTTTTAAATTTTACCAATTTTCCTCTCCTAGATACTCTTTCATTACTACTATTGATTTTCATATTTGGCATGAGAGGCTAGGACATTTAAATTCTGATTATATTTCATTAATGCAAAGGGAAAATATAGTAGAAGGCCTACCTAAGTTTACTACTTCTAAATTAGATTGCAATGGATGTATGAGTGGTAAGATGCATAGAGAATCTTTTCCTCATAGATCATCTTGGAGAGCTCATAATAAGTTAGTTCTTATCCATAGTGATCTTCTAGGTCCTATGGAAAATACTTCACTTTCAGGATCTAAATATGCTCTAACATTTGTTGATGATTACTCTCGTAGAACGTGGATATATTT
Organism: Chamaecyparis obtusa; assembly: GCA_027943335.1. NCBI lineage: Eukaryota > Viridiplantae > Streptophyta > Pinopsida > Cupressales > Cupressaceae > Chamaecyparis > Chamaecyparis obtusa. Next base: position 53,434 of record BSBK01014881.1, on the reverse strand, counting down.
CTTACATAGTAAAGATCAAGTTCTTGATACATTTACTGAATTTCATGTTTATGTAGAAAGACAAAGTGGTTGTAAAATTCAAATTCTTAGGATTGTGATGCAGGAGCATCCTGGGTGTAAGAGCAATCTTGCATCACCTAAAAATATTTCTATTTTTGTATTCAATAAGGGCTATTTTGTGCAGAGCTGCTATTTATGGAAAGTTACTATTTTTGGTAATTTTTGTATGTGCTCAGAATGATCTGATTTCTTTCTTGGAGGTTCATGTTGGTCATATAAGTCTGCCAGTAAAGTTTCATTGCCAGATCAAGTGTATATTGGAAGATATCAAAGATTTTCGGTATTGGCAGCAAGGTACAGAAACTTTGAACTTAGTTTTGAAGGCTTTAGAGGCCCCGAATGAGGTCGAAAATTTGGGCGACAGGCGCTTGCGCTGATCAAGCCTGTAGAGCGCTTCGTGGCGTTTCCGAAATGGGGTTATAATAGCCGAGCGGGTCAACGGGTGATGACTTATAGTCTTCGGAAGTTGGGTCACCTGAAATGGCGAAAAATAATTTTCTTCAAAATTTATGTTCGGGTTTCAAAGGTTATCTTGAGCCGACTATGATGTAATAAAATGTAAAATAAAATAATTCTAAGTTTGGTCGGCCTTATTGGCTAAAATTCTGAAACCTTCCCAAGCGGTGGAAAATTGTCTATATAAGGAAGGCTGTATTATTGTCTTAGGCAGTTCAGAATAGTTCTGGGTAGTAGATCTGGGTAATAGTTCGAGGCTTTGTCCTATAGAATATTGTAAGGAATGCCCATGTGGCTTTGCATATTGTAATTCTGAAAGTTTGTAATTCCACATTTGTGGAGATAATAAGAAGCCAATTTTCTGTTCTTGCATATTATTGTTGTTGTTTCTCTATTTCTGTTATGTGTTTGTGGTATTAAGGGGAGCACCCTTCATCAAGTGGTATCAGAGTAGGAGTTCTTGAGTGTGTAAACAGATCACCGACTGTGAGGCAGTTTGCACCAGGACCGTGGCTAGGGTTTCAGCGCGCATCGCCAAAATGCCTCCACGACGAGAACGTGGCGGAAGAGTTGGTGCTGTGACACCTGAGGTTAGGGAGCTGCAGAGACAAGTGCGAGCATTGCAAGAAGAGATTCGTAGAGGAATGAATCTCAATGTCAGAGACGAAAGCGAGGATGAAGCCGAAGAAGAATATCAAGAAGGAGAAGCTGAAATTGTGAACCAGGAGGAAGAAAGACTTTTTCGGGCCATTTCCAAGATTGGGAAAAGACCTAAGATTGAGGTTCCTACATTTTCTGGAAATCTTAACCCAGAGGAATTGATCGACTGGATCAATGAATGTGAGGAATATTTTGAGTATGAAGATGTTGAGGATCCTGATAGGGTCAAATTTGCGAAAGCCAGATTGAAAGGTCATGCGAAGATCTGGTGGCAAGAAATTCAGTTGGAGCGAAATAGAAGAGGGAAAGATAAAATCACAAGATGGGATCGGATGGTGGATAAATTGAAGCGACAGTTCATTCCTGTTGATTATGAGCTTGACCTACTGAAGAAAATGCAGAGTTTGAAGCAAGCAGGAAGATCTGTCAGGAGTATACAGAGGAGTTCTATCGACTTCTCATCAGAACAGGCCATGCAGAAGCTGATAAGGAAAAAGTTGCCCGATACCTTAATGGGTTAAGGCCAAGCATTCAGGAGGAGCTGAATCTGGTTTGAATGAACAGTATTGAAGAGGCATACCAGTTTGCCCTAAAAGTAGAGGAAAAGCTGAACAAGAAGTTTGAGAGTAGACAAAAGGGAAGAGGTCGCGGTGGACGATCTGGTGGACGGTCATACGGTGGCCGAAATGAAGATCCGAAAAAGAAGGATGAGGCCAGTAGCAGTCAGAATCAGCGAGGAAATAATTCCAATCGCTTCCAGGATCAGAATAATAGAGATCAGAGAGGAAGAGGAAGAGGACAAGGATCTGGAAGAGGTGGCTTCCGTGGAACATGTTTTCACTGTGGAGAAGAAGGTCATAGGGCATTTGAATGTCCTCAGTGCCAAGGCAGAACAGACAGGAGAAATGAAGGCCAGGCCAGAGTTGCACATGTAGATGAAGATGCCAGATCATCAAATTCTGAAGATGCTGAAAAAGGAGAAACGTTGATTAACAGAAGAGTCCTGTTGAGTGGTGATAATGAACCTGAGCAAAGAAGGAGCCTGTTTCGCACCAGGTGCAAGTGTGAAGGTAAATGTTGTGATGTGATTATTGATAGTGGAAGCACTGACAATTTGGTGTCAGAAGAGATGGTGACAAAGTTCAAGCTCAAGAGACAGAAACACCCACATCCATATCGGATTGCCTGGGTACAGGATGACCACAAGGTCATGGTCAATGAACAATGCCTAGTGAAGTTCAAGGTTGGCGGATACCAAGATGAGGTATTGTGCGATATCATATCTATGGATGCATGTCATATGTTGTTGGGTAGACCATGGTAGTTTGACAGATGTGCTGTACATGATGGTCGTACGAATACCTATTCCCTGACAAAGGATGGAGTGCGGCATAAGCTAAAACCATTGAAGGAGACTGAAGAAAAGGTATGTGGTAATGCAAGAATAACTTTTGTTGATGGAAAAAATTTCCTAGATGGTATGAGGCATGAGCATGTATGTTTTGCTTTAATTCCAAAAGCTGGTAAAGAGAAAGTAGAAGATGTTCCTGTAGAAGTTGCAGATTTGTTGAATGAGTTTTAGGATATTGTATCCGATAACATGCCTGATCGATTACCACGAGTCAGGAAGATCAGTCATCAGATGGACTTGATCCCAGGAGCGAGTTTTCCGAATAAGGCAGCACACAGAATGACACCTGCAGAAAGTGAGGAGTTGAACAGACAAGTACATGAGTTGTTACAGAAAGGATTGATCCCTGAGAGTCTGAGTCCCTGTGCTGTACCAGCGGTATTAGCGCCAAAGAAGAATGGAGAATGGAGGATGTGTACAGATTCCAGAGCAATAAACAAGATCACAATCAAGTATAGGTTTCCATTGCCACGAATGGATGATATTATGGACTGTTTGAGTGGAGCTGTGTATTTCTCAAAGATAGATCTGAAGAGTGGATATCATCAGATTCGGATCAGAGAAGGAGATGAATGGAAGACTACCTTTAAGACAAAGGAAGGACTGTATGAGTGGTTAGTCATGCCTTTTGGGCTAACCAATGCACCGAGCACTTTCATGTGGCTCATGAACGAGGTTCTGAAAGAATTTCTGGGTAAGTTTGTCATTGTTTACCTAGATTATATTTTGATCTTTAGTAAGACATTGAATGAGCATATGATGCATATTCGTATGGTATTTGAGAAGTTGAGAGAAGAGAAATTGTTGATTAATTTGAATAAGTGCAGTTTTGTGAAGAAAGAGTTATTGTATTTGGGATTTGTAGTTTCAGGAGAAGGTCTAAAAATGGACCCAGAGAAGTTACAAGCTATCCTTGAATGGCCTACTCCAAAGAATGCTACTGAGTTAAGATCTTTTCATGGTCTAGCTAGCTTTTACAGAAAGTTTATCAGAAATTTTAGCTGTATTTGTGGACCCTTGACTGAAACAATGAGAGGGGATAGAAAAGAATTCAAGTGGACTAATGGGGCAGAAAAGAGTTTTCAATTGTTGAAACAAAAAGTTACACAACAACCTGTTTTAGCACTTCCAGATTTTAATAAGGTGTTTCAAGTAGATTGTGATGCTAGTGGTACTGCAATAGGAGCTGTTATGAGCCAAGAAGGTAGACCTGTTGCTTATTTCAGTGAGAAGTTAAATGATGCCAAGAGGAAATATTCTATTTATGATCAGAAATTTTATGCTATAGTTCAGGCATTAAAGAAATGGAGACATTATCTGCTTCCTAAGGAGTTTGTTTTGTATACTGATCATCAAGCTTTGCAATATTTGAATAGTCAAGGAAAATTGAATCAAAGGCATTTGAAGTGGGTTGAGTTTTTGCAGAGTTATACATTTGTTTTGAAACACAGGAGTGGAAAGTCTAATAGGGTTGCAGATGCTCTTAGCAGAAGGCAACTATTGCTAACAAAAATGCAGATTGAAGTGGTTGGGTTCAAGGAACTCAAGAATTTATATCCAGAGGATCCTGATTTTAGTGAAGCTTGAAAAGCTTGTACAGAACCTGTTACTCTAGACAGGATGAAATGGCTGGATTTCATCATCCAGGATGATATGCTATTCAAAGGGAGTCAATTGTGCATTCCACGAAGTTCTATGAGGGAGAATCTCATCAAGGAGAAGCATAGCGGAGGGTTGGCTAGACATTTTGGTCGTGACAAAACCCTTTCTTTGGTTAGTGAGAATTACTATTGGCCACAATTGCAGCAAGATGTGAAGAAGTTTGTACAGAGTTGCAGAGTATGTCAGATGGCGAAAGGAGTGAAGCAGAATACAGGGTTGTATCATCCATTAACTATACTAGAGAAGCCTTGGGAGGATATCAGCATGGACTTTGTTCTTGGTTTACTGAGGACTCAGCGGGGACATGATTCAATTTTTGTGGTGGTTGATAGATTTTCAAAGATGGCACATTTCATTCCCTGCAAGAAGACTAATGATGCTGTTCATGTAGCAGAATTGTTTTTCAGATAAGTAGTGAGACTTCATGGTTTGCCAAAGACCATAGTTTCAGATCGGGACACTAAGTTTGTTGGATATTTCTGGCGTACATTGTGGAAGAAGTTGAAGACAGATTTTAAATTTAGTTCATCGCATCATCCACAGACTGATGGACAGACAGAGGTGGTGAATAGGAGTTTGAGAAATTTGCTGAGATGTTTGGTTGGAGATAAGCCAACAGGATGGGATTTGATTTTACCACAGGCGGAATTTGCATACAATAATTCTATCAACAGGAGCACTGGTAAATCACCATTCCAGATTGTATATGGAAGTAGTCCAAGAAATGCATCTAAATTGAGAAAGATAGATAAAGGAGAAATAAGTAGTGCTGAAGTTGAAGATTTTGCAGAACATTTGAAGAACATCCATGAGGAGGTGAGGAAGCATATTGCCAAGATGAATGCACAGTATAAGGCTAAGGCAGATGTGAAAAGGAGGCATAAGAAATTTCAGGTTGGTGATGAAGTCATGGTTCATTTGCGGAAGGAGCGGTTTCCAGTTGGTACATATAACAAGCTGAAAATGAAGAAGTTTGGACCATGTAGGATACTGAAGAAACATGATTCAGGAAACGCATATAAGGTAGAATTACCTACTGAGCTAAATATTTCACCAATTTTTAACATTTCAGATCTGATAGAGTATCATGAAGGAGGTGTTGAAGATGAGATCACAACAGCACAGTGGAGTATTCCAGCAACTAGTTCAGACACTAAGGAGATCGAAGATATACTGGACAGTCGTGTTGGTAGAAGCACAAGGAACATGACATATGAAGAATATCTAGTCAAGTGGAAAGGACGACCTTTTGAAGATTCATCATGGTTGAGAAAGGAGAAGGTTAGCCGTCTTGGTTTTCCTCTGCACACCTGAGTCGTGACAGGGTCACTTCTCCAATTACCCCGGGTGTCTGATGTAGGAGCATCCTGGGTGTAAGAGCAATCTTGCATCACCCAAAAATATTTCTATTTTTATATTCAATAAGGGCTATTTTGTGCAGAGCTGCTATTTATGGAAAGTTACTATTTTTGGTAATTTTCGTATGTGCTCAGAATGATCTGATTTCTTTCTTGGAGGTTCATGTTGGTCATATAAGTCTGGCAGTAAAGTTTCATTGCCAGATCAAGTGTATATTGGAAGATATCGAAGATTTTCGGTATTGGCAGGAGGGTACAGAAACTTTGAACTCAGTTTTGAAGGCTTTAGAGGCCCCGGATGAGGTCAAAAATTTGAGTGACAGGTGCTTGCGCTAATCAAGCCTGTAGAGTGCTTTGTGGCATTTCCGAAATGGGGTTATAATAGCCAAGCGGGTCAACGGGTGATGACTTATGGTCTTCGGAAGTTGGGTCAGCTGAAATGGCGAAAAATAATTTTTTTCAAAATTTCTGTTCGGGTTTCAAAGGTTATCTTGAGTCGACTATGATGTAATAAAATGTAAAATAAAATAATTCTAAGTTTGGTCGGCCTTATTGGCTAAAATTCTGGAACCTTCCCAGGTGGTGGAAAATTGCCTATATAAGGAAGGCTGTATTATTGTCTTATGCAATTCAGAATAGTTCTGGGTAGTAGATCTGGGTAATAGTTCGAGGCTTTGTCCTACAGAATATTGTAAGGAATGCCCATGTGGCTTTGCATATTGTAATTCTGAAAGTTTGTAATTCCACATTTGTGGAGATAATAAGAAGCCAATTTTCTGTTCTTGCATATTATTGTTGTTGTTTCTCTATTTCTGTTATGTGTTTGTGGTATTAAGGGGAGCACCCTTCATCAAGTGGTATCAGAGCAGGAGTTCTTGAGTGTATAAACAGATCGCCGACTGTGAGGCAATTTGCACCAGGACCGTGGCTATGGTTTCAGCACGCATCGCCAAAATGCCTCCACGACGAGAACATGGCAGAAGAGTTGGTGCTGTGACATCTAAGGTTAGGGAGCTGCAGAGACAAGTGCGAGCATTGCAAGAAGAGATTCGCAGAGGAATGAATCTCAATGTCAGAGACGAAAGCGAGGATGAAGCCGAAGAAGAATATCAAGAAGGAGAAGCTGAAATTGTGAACCAGGAGGAAGAAAAAAATTTTCGGGCCATTTCCAAGATTGGGGAAAGACCTAAGATTGAGGTTCCTACATTTTCTGGAAATCTTAACCCAGAGGAATTGATCGACTAGATCAATGAATGTGAGAAATATTTTGAGTATGAAGATGTTGAGGATCCTGATAGGGTCAAATTTGCGAAAGCCAGATTGAAAGGTCATGCGAAGATCTGGTGGCAAGAAATTCAGTTGGAGCGAAATAGAAGAGGGAAAGATAAAATCACAAGATGGGATCGGATGGTCGATAAATTGAAGCGACAGTTCATTCCTGTTGATTATGAGCTTGACCTACTGAAGAAAATGCAGAGTTTGAAGCAAGCAGGAAGATCTGTTCAGGAGTATACAGATGAGTTCTATCGACTTTTCATCAGAACAGGCCATGCAGAAGCTGATAAGGAGAAAGTTGTCCGATACCTTAATGGGTTAAGGCCAAGCATTCAAGAGGAGCTGAATCTGGTTCGAATGAACAGTATTGAAGAGGCATACCAGTTTGCCCTAAAAGTAGAGGAAAAGCTGAACAAGAAGTTTGAGAGTAGACAAAACGGAAGAGGTCGCGGTGGACGATCTAGTGGACGGTCATACGGTGGCCGAAATGAAGATCTGAAAAAGAAGGATGAGGCCAGTTGCAGTCAGAATCAGCGAAGAAATAATTCCAATCGCTTCCAGGATCAGAATAATAGAGATCAGAGAGGAAGAGGAAGAGGACAAGGATCTGGAAGAGGTGGCTTCCGTGGAACATGTTTTCAATGTGGAGAAGAAGGTCATAGGGCATTTGAATGTCCTCAGTGCCAAGGCAGAACAGACAGGAGAAATGAAGGCCAGGCCAGAGTTGCACATGTAGATGAAGATGCCAGATCATCAAATTCTGAAGATGCTGAAAGAGGAGAAACGTTGATTAACAGAAGAGTCCTGTTGAGTGGTGAGAATGAACCTGAGCAAAGAAGGAGCCTGTTTCGCACCAGGTGCAAGTGTGAAGGTAAATGTTGTGATGTGATTATTGATAGTGGAAGCACTGACAATTTGGTGTCAGAAGAGATGGTGACAAAGTTGAAGCTCAAGAGATAGAAACACCCACATCCATATCGGATTGCCTGGGTACAGGATGACCACAAGGTCATGGTCAATGAACAATGCCTAGTGAAGTTCAAGGTTTGCGGATACCAAGATGAGGTATTGTGCGATATCATATCTATGGATGCATGTCATATGTTTTTGGGTAGACCATGGTAGTTTGACAGATGTGCTGTACATGATGGTCGTGCGAATACCTATTCCCTGACAAAGGATGGAGTGCGGCATAAGCTAAAACCATTGAAAGAGACTAAAGAAAAGGTATGTGGTAATGCAAGGATAACTTTTGTTGATGGAAGAAATTTTCTAGATGGTATGAGGCATGAGCATGTATGTTTTGCTTTAATTCCAAAAGCTGGTAAAAAGAAAGTAGAAGATGTTCCTGTAGAAGTTGCAGATTTGTTGAATGAGTTTTAGGATATTATATCTGATAACGTGCCTGATCGATTACCACGAGTCAGGAAGATCAGTCATCAGATGGACTTGATCCCAGGAGCGAGTTTGCCGAACAAGGCAGCACACAGAATGACACCTGCAGAAAGTGAGGAGTTGAACAGACAAGTACATGAGTTGTTATAGAAAGGATTGATCCGTGAGAGTCTGAGTCCCTGTGCTATACCAGCGGTATTAGCGCCAAAGAAGAATGGAGAATGGAGGATTTGTACAGATTCCAGAGCAATAAACAAGATCACAATCAAGTATAGGTTTTCATTGCCACGAATGGATGATATTATGGACTGTTTGAGTGGAGCTGTGTATTTCTCAAAGATAGATCTGAAGAGTGGATATCATCAGATTCAGATCAGAGAAGGAGATGAATGGAAGACTGCCTTTAAGACAAAGGAAGGACTGTATGAGTGGTTAGTCATGCCTTTTGGGCTAACCAATGCACCGAGCACTTTCATGCGGCTCATGAACGAGGTTCTGAAAGAATTTTTGGGTAAGTTTGTCATTGTTTACCTAGATGATATTTTGATCTTTAGTAAGACATTGAATGAGCATATGATGCATATTCGTATGGTATTTGAGAAGTTGAGAGAAGAGAAATTGTTGATTAATTTGAATAAGTGCAGTTTTGTGAAGAAAGAGTTAGTGTATTTGGGATTTGTAGTTTCAGGAGAAGGTCTAAAAATGTACCCAGAGAAGGTACAAGCTATCCTTGAATGGCCTACTCCAAGGAATGCTACTGAGTTAAGATCTTTTCATAGTCTAGCTAGCTTTTACAGAAAGTTTATCAGAAATTTTAGCTGTATTTGTGGACCCTTGACTGAAACAATGAGAGGGGATAGAAAAGAATTCAAGTGGACTAATGGGGCAGAAAAGAGTTTTCAATTGTTGAAACAAAAAGTTACACAACAACCTGTTTTAGCACTTCCAGATTTTAATAAGGTGTTTCAAGTAGATTGTGATGCTAGTGGTACTGCAATAGGAGCTGTTATGAGCCAAGAAGGTAGACCTGTTGCTTATTTCAGTGAGAAGTTAAATAATGCCAAGAGGAAATATTCTATTTATGATCAGGAATTTTATGCTATAGTTCAGGCATTAAAGAAGTGGAGACATTATCTGCTTCCTAAGGAGTTTGTTTTGTATACTGATTATCAAGCTTTGCAATATTTGAATAGTCAAGGAAAATTGAATCAAAGGCATTTGAAGTGGGTTGAGATTTTGCAGAGTTATACATTTGTTTTGAAACACAGGAGTGGAAAGTCTAATAGGGTTGCAGATGCTCTTAGCAGAAGGCAACTATTGCTGACAGAAATGCAGATTGAAGTGGTTGGGTTCAAGGAACTCAAGAATTTATATCCAGAGGATCTTGATTTTGGTGAAGCTTGGAAAGCTTGTACAGAACCTGTTACTCTAGACAGGACGAAATGGCTGGATTTCATCATCTAGGACGATATGCTATTCAAAGGGAGTCAATTGTGCATTCCACGAAGTTCTATGAGGGAGAATCTCATCAAGGAGAAGCATAGCGGAGGATTGGCTGGACATTTTGGTCGTGACAAAACCCTTTCTTTGGTTAGTGAGAATTACTATTGGCCACAATTGCAGCAAGATGTGAAGAAGTTTGTACAGAGTTGCAGAGTATGTCAGATGTCGAAAAGAGTGAAGCAGAATACAGGGTTGTATCAGCCATTACCTATACCAGAGAAGCCTTGGGAGGATATCAGCATGGACTTTGTTCTTGGTTTACCGAGGACTCAGCGGGGACATGATTCAATTTTTGTGGTGGTTGACAGATTTTCAAAGATGGCACATTTCATTCCCTGCAAGAAGACTAATGATGCTGTTCATGTAGCAGAATTGTTTTTCAGATAAGTAGTGAGACTTCATGGTTTGCCAAAGACCATAGTTTCAGATCGGGACACTAAGTTTGTTGGATATTTCTGGCGTACATTGAGGAAGAAGTTGAAGACAGATTTGAAATTTAGTTCATCGCATCATCCACAGACTGATGGACAGACAGAGGTGGTGAATAGGAGTTTGAGAAATTTGCTGAGATGTTTGTTTGGAGATAAGCCAACAAGATGGGATTTGATTTTACCACAGGCGGAATTTGCATACAATAATTCTGTCAACAGGAGCACTGGTAAATCACCATTCCAGATTGTATATGGAAGTAGTCCAAGAAATGCATCTGAATTGAGAAAGATAGATAAAGGAGAAATAAGTAGTGCTGAAGCTGAAGATTTTGCAAAACATTTGAAAAATATCCATGAGGAGGTGAGGAAGCATATTGCCAAGATGAATGCACAGTATAAGGCTAAGGCAGATGTGAAAAGGAGGCATAAGGAATTTCAGGTTGGTGATGAAGTCATGGTTCATTTGCGGAAGGAGCGGTTTCCAGTTGGTACATATAACAAGCTAAAAATGAAGAAGTTTGGACCATGTAGCATACTGAAGAAACATGATTCAGGAAACGCATATGAGGTGGAATTGCTTACTGAGCTAAATATTTTACCAATTTTTAACATTTCAGATCTGACAGAGTATCATGAAGGAGGTGTTGAAGATGAGATCACAACAGCACAGTGGAGTATTCCAGCAACTAGTTCAGACACTAAGGAGATCGAAGATATACTGGACAGTCGTGTTGGTAGAAGCACAAGGAACATGACATATGAAGAATATCTGGTCAAGTGGAAAGGATGACCTGTTGAAGATTCATCATGGTTGACAAAGGAGAAGGTTAGCCGTCTTGGTTTTCCTCTGCACACCTGAGTCGTGACAGGGTCACTTCTCTAATTACCCCGGGTGTCTAATGTAGGAGCATCCTGGGTGTAAGAGCAATCTTGTATCACCCAAAAATATTTCTATTTTTGTATTCAATAAGGGCTATTTTGTGCAGAGCGGCAATTTATGGAAAGTTACTATTTTTGGTAATTCTTGTATGTGCTCAGAATGATCTGATTTCTTTCTTGGAGGTTCATGTTGGTCATATAAGTCTGCCAGTAAAGTTTCATTGCCAGATCAAGTGTATATTGGAAGATATCGAAGATTTTCGGTATTGGCAGCAGGGTACAGAAACTTTGAACTCAGTTTTGAAGGCTTTAGAGTCTCCGATTGAGGTCAAAAATTTTGGGTGACGGGCGCTTGCGCCGGTCAAGCCTGTAGAGCGCTTCGTACCATTTCTGAAATGGGGTTATAATAGCCGAGCGGGTCAACGGGTGATGACTTATGGTCTTCGGAAGTTGGGTCACCTGAAATGGCGAAAAATAATTTTCTTCAAAATTTCTGTTCGGGTTTCAAAGGTTATCTTGAGCTGACTATGATGTAATAAAATGTAAAATAAAATAATTCTAAGTTTGGTCGGCCTTATTGGCTAAAATTCTGAAACCTTCCCAGGTGGTGGAAAATTGCCTATATAAGGAAGGCTGTATTATTGTCTTAGGCAGTTCAGAATAGTTCTGGGTAGTAGATCTGGGTAATAGTTCGAGGCTTTGTCCTACAGAATATTGTAAGGAATGCCCATGTGGCTTTGCATATTGTAATTCTGAAAGTTTGTAATTCCACATTTGTGGAGATAATAAGAAGCCAATTTTCTGTTCTTGCATATTATTGTTGTTGTTTCTCTATTTCTGTTATGTGTTTGTGGTATTAAGGAGAGCACCCTTCATCAAATGGTATTAGAGCAGGAGTTCTTGAGTGTGTAAACAGATCACCGACTATGAGGTAGTTTGCACCAGGACCGTGGCTAGGGTTTCAGCGCGCATCGCCAAAATGCATCCATGACAAGAACGTGGCGGAAGAGTTGGTGCTGTGACACCTGAGGTTAGGGAGCTGCAAAGACAAGTACGAGCATTGCAAGAAGACATTCACAGAGGAATGAATCTCAATGTCAGAGATGAAAGCGAGGATGAAGCCGAAGAAGAATATCAAGAAGGAGAAGCTGAAATTGTGAACCAGGAGGAAGAAAGACTTTTTCGGGCCATTTCCAAGATTGGGAAAAGACCTAAGATTGAGGTTCCTACATTTTCTAGAAATCTTAACCCAGAGGAATTGATCGACTGGATCAATGAATGTGAGGAATATTTTGAGTATGAAGATGTTGAGGATCCTGATAGGGTCAAATTTGCGAAAGCCAGATTGAAAGGTCATGCGAAGATCTGGTGGCAAGAAATTCAGTTGGAGCGAAATAGAAGAGGGAAAGATAAAATCACAAGATGGGATCGGATGGTGGATAAATTGAAGCGACAGTTCATTCCTGTTGATTATGAGCTTGACCTACTGAAGAAAATGCAGAGTTTGAAGCAAGCAGGAAGATCTGTTCAGGAGTATACAGAGGAGTTCTATCGACTTCTCATCAGAACAGGCCATGCAGAAACTGATAAGGAGAAAGTTGTCCGATACTTTAATGGGTTAAGGCCAAGCATTCAGGAGGAGCTGAATCTGGTTCGAATGAACAGTATTGAAGAGGCATACCAGTTTTCCCTAAAAGTAGATGAAAAGCTGAATAAGAAGTTTGAGAGTAGACAAAACGGAAGAGGTCGCGGTGGACGATCTGGTGGATGGTCATACGGTGGCTGAAATGAAGATCCGAAAAAGAAGGATGAGGCCAGTAGCAGTCAGAATCAGCGAGGAAATAATTCCAATCACTTCCAGGATCAGAATAATAGAGATCAGAGAGGAAGAGGAAGAGGACAAGGATCTGGAAGAGGTGGCTTCCGTGGAACATGTTTTCACTGTGGAGAAGAAGGTCATAGGGCATTTGAATGTCCTCAGCACTAAGGCAGAACAGACAGGAGAAATGAAGGCCAGGCCAGAGTTGCACATGTAGATGAAGATTCCAGATCATCGAATTCTGAAGATGCTGAAAGAGGAGAAACGTTGATTAACAGAAGAGTCCTGTTGAGTGGTGAGAATGAACCTGAGCAAAGAAGGAGCCTGTTTCGCACTAGGTGCAAGTGTGAAGGTAAATGTTGTGATGTGATTATTGATAGTGGAAGCACTGACAATTTGGTGTCAGAAGAGATGGTGACAAAGTTCAAGCTCAAGAGACAGAAACACCCACATCCATATCGGATTGCCTGGGTACAGGATGACCACAAGGTCATGGTCAATGAACAATGCCTAGTGAAGTTCAAGGTTGGCGGATACCAAGATGAGGTATTGTGCGATATCATATCTATGGATGCATGTCATATGTTGTTGGGTAGACCATGGCAGTTTGACAGATGTGCTGTACATGATGGTCGTGCGAATACCTATTCCCTGACAAAGGATGGAGTGCGGCATAAGCTAAAACCATTGAAGGAGACTGAAGAAAAGGTATGTGGTAATGCAAGAATAACTTTTGTTGATGGAAGAAATTTCTTAGATGGTATGAGGCATGAGCATGTATGTTTTGCTTTAATTCTAAAAGCTGGTAAAAAGAAAGTAGAAGATGTTCCTGTAGAAGTTGCAGATTTGTTGAATGAGTTTCAGGATATTGTATCCGATAACGTGCCTGATGGATTACCACCAGTCAGGAAGATCAGTCATCAGATGGACTTGATCCCAGGAGCGAGTTTGCCGAACAAGGCAGCACACAGAATGACACCTACAGAAAGTGAGGAGTTGAACAGACAAGTACATGAGTTGTTACAGAAAGGATTGATCCGTGAGAGTCTGAGTCCCTGTGCTGTACCAGCGGTATTAGCACCAAAAAAGAATAGAGAATGGAGGATGTGTACAGATTCCAGAGCAATAAACAAGATCACAATCAAGTATAAGTTTCCATTGCCACGAATGGATGATATTATGGACTGTTTGAGTGGAGCTGTGTATTTCTCAAAGATAGATCTGAAGAGTGGATATCATCAGATTCGGATTAGAGAAGGAGATGAATGGAAGACTTCCTTTAAGACAAAGGAAGGATTAAATGAGTGGTTAGTCATGCCTTTTGGGCTAACCAATACACCGAGCACTTTCATGCGGCTCATGAACGAGGTTCTGAAAGAATTTCTGGGTAAGTTTGTCATTGTTTACCTAAATGATATTTTGATCTTTAGTAAGACATTGGATGAGCATATGATGCATATTCGTATGGTATTTGAGAAGTTTAGAGAAGAGAAATTGTTGATTAATTTGAAGAAGTGCAGTTTTGTGAAGAAAGAGTTAGTGTATTTGGGATTTGTAGTTTCAGGAGAAGGTCTAAAAATGGACCCAGAGAAGGTACAAGCTATCCTTGAATGGCCTACTCCAAGGAATGCTACTGAGGTAAGATTTTTTCATGGTCTAGCTAGCTTTTACAGAAAGTTTATCAGAAATTTTAGCTGTATTTGTGGACCCTTGACTGAAACAATGAGAGGGGATAGAAAAGAATTCAAGTGGACTAATGGGGCAGAAAAGAGTTTTCAATTGTTGAAACAAAAAGTTACAGAACAACCTATTTTAGCACTTCCAAATTTTAATAAGGTGTTTCAAGTAGATTGTGATGCTAGTGGTACTGCAATAGGAGCTGTTATGAGCCAAGAAGGTAAACCTGTTGCTTATTTCAGTGAGAAGTTAAATGATGCCAAGAGGAAATATTCTGTTTATGATCAGGAATTTTATGCTATAGTTCAGGCATTAAAGAAATGGAGACATTATCTGCTTCCTAAAGAGTTTGTTTTGTATACTGATCACCAAGCTTTGCAATATTTGAATAGTCAAGAAAAATTGAATCAAAGGCATTTGAAGTGGGTTGAGTTTTTGCAGAGTTATACATTTGTTTTGAAACACAGGAGTGGAAAGTCTAATAGGGTTGCAGATGCTCTTAGCAGAAGGCAACTATTGCTGACAGAAATGCAGATTGAAGTGGTTGGGTTCAAGGAACTCAAGAATTTATATCCAGAGGATCCTGATTTTGGTGAAGCTTGGAAAGCTTGTACAGAACCTGTTACTCTAGACAGGATGAAATGGCTAGATTTCATCATCCAGGACGATATGCTATACAAAGGGAGTCAATTGTGCATTCCACGAAGTTCTATGAGGGAGAATCTCATCAAGGAGAAGCATAGCGGAGGATTGGCTGGACATTTTGGTCGTGACAAAACCCTTTCTTTGGTTAGTGAGAATTACTATTGGCCACAATTGCAGCAAGATGTGAAGAAGTTTGTACAGAGTTGCAGAGTATGTCAGATGGTGAAAGGAGTGAAGCAGAATACAGGGTTGTATCAGCCATTACCTATACCAGAGAAGCCTTGGGAGGATATCAGCATGGACTTTGTTCTTGGTTTACCGAGGACTCAGCGGGGACATGATTCAATTTTTGTGGTGGTTGACAGATTTTTAAAGATGCCACATTTCATTCCCTGCAAGAAGACTAATGATGTTGTTCATGTAGCAGAATTGTTTTTCAGAGAAGTAGTGAGACTTCATGGTTTGCCAAAGACCATAGTTTCAGATCGGGACACTAAGTTTGTTGGATATTTCTGGCGTACATTGTGGAAGAAGTTGAAGACAGATTTTAAATTTAGTTCATCGCATCATCCACAGACTGATGGACAGACAGAGGTGGTGAATAGGAGTTTGGGAAATTTGCTGAGATGTTTGGTTGGAGATAAGCCAACAGGATGGGATTTGATTTTACCACAGGCGAAATTTGCATACAATAATTCTGTCAACAGGAGCACTGGTAAATCACCATTCCAGATTGTATATGGAAGTAGTCCAAGAAATGCATCTGAATTGAGAAAGATAGATAAAGGAGAAATAAGTAGTGCTGAAGCTGAAGATTTTGCAGAACATTTGAAGAACATCCATGAGGAGGTGAGGAAGCATATTGCCAAGATGAATGCACAGTATAAGGCTAAGACAAATGTGAAAAGGAGGCATAAGGAATTTCAGGTTGGTGATGAAGTCATGGTTCATTTGCGGAAGGAGCGGTTTCCAGTTGGTACATATAACAAGCTGAAAATGAAGAAGTTTGGACCATGTAGGATACTGAAGAAACATGATTCAGGAAATGCATATGAGGTAGAATTGCCTACTGAGCTAAATATTTCACCAATTTTTAACATTTCAGATCTGACAGAGTATCATGAAGGAGGTGTTGAAGATGAGATCACAACAGCACAGTGGAGTATTCCAGCAACTAGTTCAGACACTAAGGAAATCGAAGATATACTGGACAGTCGTGTTGGTAGAAGCACAAGGAACATGACATATGAAGAATATCTGGTCAAGTGGAAAGGATGACCTGTTGAAGATTCATCATGGTTGACAAAGGAGGAGGTTAGCCGTCTTGGTTTTCCTCTGCACACCTGAGTCGTGACAGGGTCACTTCTCCAATTACCCCGGGTGTCTGATGCAGGAGCATCCTGGGTGTAAGAGCAATCTTGCATCACCCAAAAATATTTCTATTTTTGTATTCAATAAGGGCTATTTTGTGCAGAGCTGCTATTTATGGAAAGTTACTATTTTTGGTAATTTTTGTATGTGCTCAGAATGATCTGATTTCTTTCTTGGAGGTTCATGTTGGTCATATAAGTCTACCAGTAAAGTTTCATTGCCAGATCAAGTGTATATTGGAAGATATCAAAGATTTTCGGTATTGGCAGCAGGGTACAGAAACTTTGAACTCAGTTTTGAAGGCATTAGAGGCCCCGGATGAGGTCAAAAATTTGGGTGACGAGCGCTTGCGCCGGTCAAGCCTGTAGAGCGCTTCGTGGCGTTTCCGAAATGGGGTTATAATAGCCGAGCGGGTCAACGGGTGATGACTTATGGTCTTCGGAAGTTGGGTCACCTGAAATGGCGAAAAATAATTTTCTTCAAAATTTCTGTTCGGGTTTCAAAGGTTATCTTGAGCCGACTATGATGTAATAAAATGTAAAATAAAATAATTCTAAGTTTGGTCGGCCTTATTGGCTAAAATTCTGGAACCTTCCCAGGCGGTGGAAAATTGCCTATATAAGGAAGGCTGTATTATTGTCTTAGGCAGTTCAGAATAGTTCTGGGTAGTAGATCTGGGTAATAGTTCAAGGCTTTGTCCTACAGAATATTGTAAGGAATGCCCATGTGGCTTTGCATATTGTAATTCTGAAAGTTTGTAATTCCACATTTGTGGAGATAATAAGAAGCCAATTTTCTGTTCTTGCATATTATTGTTGTTGTTTCTCTATTTCTGTTATGTGTTTGTGGTATTAAGGGGAGCACCCTTCATCAGATTGATAATGGTACTGAATATGTTAATCATGCTTTTCATAATTATTTAAGATCTTTTGGTATCAAACATGAGCTTACTGTTCCTTATACACCAGAATAGAATGGTGTGGCAGAACGTAAGCATAGAACTATAGTAGAAATGGCTAGATGTTTTTTGCATGCTAAAAATATGGATTATAAATTTTGGGCTGAAGCGATGGCAGGTGCCACTTATATTCTTAATAGAACTCCTACTAAAGCCCTTCCAAACAAAACCCCTGAAGAATTTTGGTCTGGAAGAAAACCAAATCTGTCTCATTTACGTATTTTCGGATCCACTGCTTATGTTCACACACCTAAACAGAAAAGGAAAAAGTTAGATCCTAAATCCACACCTCACATTTTTGTTGGCTATCAAGAAAATACTAAAGGTTATAGAGTTTATGATCCTCTTACTAATAAAGTTCAGATAGCTAGAGATGTTTGCATTACTAAAAATGGTGTTCATGATTGCTCTCAAATTTTAAATTCTGATTTTAATCACAGCAATATTGTTCTTGTGGAGGACGAACCTCCTTCTAAAGTCTCTATTCCTAATGTTTTTGTTCCTTCTGTTTCTGTTTCTAACAATCAGAATAGTAACAATGAACATAAAGATAGTAATAACACTAATAATGAGCACAAAGATAGTAATGATACTCCTCCTAATGATTCTATTCCTACTAGTAGTAGTAGTGATGATGATGATGATGATGGTAACAATTTATTTACTCCTCCTAGTAATATTTCTGTTAATTCTAGAAGAAATCCTAAATGGTTTAAGGATTTACTTAATGAAGGTGATGATTACATTGCTAGAACAGGTGGAATTAAACCTAGAAGGATAAATTACTGCAATTATGCTTTTATGTCTTCTTTATCTAATGCTAATGATCCTCAAACATTTGCTCAAGCTAAAAATCAACCTCATTGGCAAACTGCTATGCAAGAAGAATATGACTCTTTAATTTCTAATAATACTTGGGATTTAGTTACTTTACCTCCTGGTAAGAATTTAGTTTCTTGTAAATGGTTATATAAAACTAAATTAAACTCTAATAATGAAATCAGTAAATTTAAAGCTAGACTAGTTGCTAGAGGATTTTCTCAAATTGAAGGAATAGATTACAATGAAACCTTTGCTCCTATTGCTAAAATGCCTACCATTAAAGTTGTTATTGCTTTAGCTGCTAAAATGAATTGGCCTATTCATCAAATGGATGTTAAAAGTGCTTTTTTAAATGGTGATCTACATGAAGAAATCTATATGTCTCAACCCCCTGGTTTTATTCAACAAGGTAATAAACATTTAGTCTGCAAATTAAAGAAGTCTATCTATGGTTTAAAACAGTCTCCTAGAGAATGGTATGCTAAAATTAATGCTTTCTTTATTTCCCAAGGTTTTGAAAGAAGTAAAAATGATCCTAACTTATATATCAAGCATAGTGAAGATAACATTATTATTATCATTCTGTATGTTGATGATTTAATTCTTACTTCCAGCTCTAACCATTTAATTTCTGATGTCAAATTTCAACTCAACCAACAATTTCAAATGACAGACTTAGGATTACTACATTATTTCTTAGGAATGCAAATTTGGCAAACTTCTAATGGTATTTTTATATCTCAAAATAAATATGCTAAAGATCTGTTAGATAGATTTCATATGACTGATGCTAATCCAGTTTCAATTCCATGTGACTTAGGAACTAAATTAATGATAGATATGGAATCTCCTTATATTGATGCTACTCCCTATAGAGAACTCATAGGTAGTCTGATTTATTTAACTCTCACTAGACCTGATTTATCTTTTAGTGTTGGTTTAGTTTCCAGATTTATGTCAAAACCTCAACAAACTCATTTTAAAATTGCTAAAAGAATATTACGTTATATTAAAGGTACTATTAACTTAGGTCTATTTTATGATGCTAATTCTGATTTCTCTTTAAAAGGTTTTACTGATTTAGATCTAGGTGGAGACCCCAATGATGGGAAATCTACTTTTGGATATTGTTTTTCTCTTGGTTCAGGTTCTATCTCTTGGAAAAGTAAAAAAGAGCAATCTGTGTCTTTATGTTCCACTGAAGTAGAATATAAAAGTTGTACTCATGCCTCTAAAGAAGCTCTATGGCTTAGAAGAATACTTGAAGATTTGGGTCTACTTCAACAAGAACCTACACCTTTGTATTGTGACAATCAAAGTGCAATAGCATTGGCAAAGAATCCAGTTTACCATGCAAAGTCAAAGCACATTTCTCTCCACCACCACTTCATTAGAGAACACATTGCAGAAAATAGAATTTCCCTCATTCATTGCAAAGGAGAAGATCAAGTTGCTGATATTTTTACAAAGCCTCTTTCTAGAGAGAAATTTGAATTTCATTGTAATAATTTAGGGTTAATATCCCTTGATGTAATTACCCCAAGTAAAGATTAAATGGGGGTGTTAGAGTATGTAATCTTTCCTTGGTGAAATATTATAAACCAAGGTAGTTTAGTTTAGTTTATTTATTATGTAAGTAGGAGATTCCTATAGAATCCCTACATGAACACTTGTCCTCTTTTCCATGTGTGAGGACATAATATTTATTTGTAATTTCTTTTTATTCCTAGATTCCTCCTTAAGAGGAAATAGCACAAGTGGCTCACACACTTATGAATGTGGCTTACATGCACATGGGAGTTACGTTTTGAACTCCTTCACTTATCTCTACATATAGAGATATTTCTCCACACACTCATCAATCTCTTTTTTCTCACAACTCTCTCAATTTCTCTCTTTCATAGTTCTATCATATTGTATTGAGCTAAGTGCTCATATTCTCTCTCTCTCTTTAGGCTTTTCATGCCTCATTCATAATTCACAAGGGGTTTTCTTAGCTTTCCCCTTTCAAATTCTTGTCTCCTCTTTACTTTGTTGGTGTATGCTCCTAGTTATTGTGCAAATTCATGGTATTGTTTTCTAACTCCTTGCTCTTGGATTAAACAATTTCCTATTTGTTCTTTATCATTTTTAACACGATTCATGAGAGATTTTATAAGTTTATAGACAACTAATTCACCCCTCTCCCATTCATTTTTTTTGTGCATTTAACAAAAAAAATTAATTTTCTTGGAGAATAGCTTAACCACTTGAGGAGATCTTGATGGTGCAAAAATTAACTATTCATATGTTTAATGGATGTAACTATGATTATTATAAGATAAAGATGGTTTAATGTCCCCTTGTTGGCTCAGTCAAGAAATAGGGATATTACCTTCTTCCAACTTTGAGTTTCCAAATTTGATTTTGATAGCTTTTCTAGAATCCTAGGTATATAATGTAGACTTCTACTAAGCAAGTTGAGCACATCATATTTGACTAAGAATAAAATGTAAACTCTTCTTGATTTGTGTATAAGAATGATATGCTTCTATATTTTGATCTTTTTTAGTCCACTTGAGCCTTTTGGAATTTAAGGTAATAATAAAATTATCAACTCTTCACTTATTTGATACAATCCTTTCATTTTCTTTTCTTCTTTAAACTTGCACATGCTCTTGAATCTTCATTGATTTCATTTTCTTTTCATTTTTTTGTTGTCTTCCTCAAAGAATGAAAGGTAATGTGGACCAACAATGTGGTTAATCATGGTTTAAAATTGATCATTATCAATGTATTTAGGGACACTTTCTGTTTGCAAATATTTTTCTAAGATCTCCTAGTGCATAGGTGATAACCCTAGCAACTCAAAGATTGAAATTTTGGCTAGAGTACGTTGAAGTTGATCTACTAGATTATAGTTTGAATTGATGGAAGTAGAGGCTTTCTTGAAAGAGGATGTCACTTTATAAGGATTAGTTTGTTTGGAAGATCTCAAACCCCTAAGCATAACCTTATGTTGACTCCTAGTGACAACATTAAGGATTTCCCTATGTGAAGGAGAGATGACACCTCTAAGAATGATCATGTGGTTATGCTCATTGCAAGATTGGAGTTGCATGGAAGAACCAACACCTTTCAAGACAACCTTAGGTGCCTCATCAATATCTAAATCATAGTTGGGTCCATTGTGTTTAGGTCTCACCATGTTAATTTTCTCATTCACTGGTTCAAGCATAAGAATAACATTGTCATTATTTGTATAAGTGTAGTTGATTTTATCTCCCTCATCTTTATTTGATGTTTCTCCTTTATCATACTTGGGGAGTGGTTCCTTAAAATCCTTATGATCATAATTCTTAACAAGAGCATCTACTCCAACCTTTCCATTCTCGATAAGACCTTCAATGACATGTTTCAACTTTATGCAGTTGTCAATCTTGTGTCCTTTGTTCTTACATGATACTCGCAATAATGGTTGTCACAACTCATAAGGCTTAGAATATTCATGTAATGTGGTAATCTCATTGGCAAGTAAGGCCTTAAGTATCACATCATATGAATCTCCCAAGGGGGTAAAATATGGTTTAGGCTTAGGTTCCCATGAATCTTTATCCTTATTAGAATCATTATATTTTCCAACTTCTTATTGTTTGGTTGTTTGGATAGTACTATCCAAATTGACCTTGGGCTTAGACTCAGCAAAAATACCATCAGTGACCACATGCTTATTTTTATTCCAAGGATTATTCTTGTCTTTTTTATATCCATTACCATTATTGGATTTATCCTTTCTCAATGTGATCTCACCCTTTTTCAACTAAAACATCCTCTATTTAGAAAGCACTTTCGATCATGTCATTAAAGGTGAAAAAGACTTGATTTCTAAGATCACAATGCAACTAGGGTATGATATTATTAACAATTATGTCAATATTCTCATTCTATGGAATTTTTCATGGGTATCTTGAGTGCAACTTCCTCCATCTTTGTAATAATGTAACAAAAGGTTCACCTTGCCTTTTTTTGATGTTGCATAGGTCAAGCATTGTCATTGGGTGTTGAATGTTGTAAGAGTATTTCTGAATAAACCTTTGGAAAATCTTATCAAAAGACTTGACGGGAGGTGTTATTTTTGTGAACCATTCCATAGCTTGGTTGTTTAAACTCCTAGGAAATACACTCATAAGGTGTGTGTCATCATTAATGAAATCCATACTAAAGCAAAGAATTGTCTAACATGATCATCTGGATCCCAATTTCCATCATACTTGTCATACTTAGGAATCTTAACATCTCTCTAAAAAGGTATCATGTATAGACTTTTGTCAAAATGTAGAGCACATATGGATTACATAGGAAATGATGACTAAAGCTTCTCCTTTTCCTTCTTCAAGCTTAACATTTCATTTTTCAGATCTTGTATTTCCCTCATGGAAATTTCCAAAGGTGAGGATTCTCTTCTTCAAATCAATCCATCAACATCAAAGTCATGGGGGGTTTCAAACCTCTAGAATCCAAGTGCAATAAATATTGATCTCCATTTTGTTCCAAGGTCTTCAACATGAGTCTTTGATATAACAGTCATTTCATTGAAAATTTAGGAGCTCTTCTTCATTAATTTCATGCTCTATGTTGTTACCATGTTGAGAGTTATGCCTAGAATATGGAGATCTTCAAGGTGAATCAAATTCATTGTGTTGTGACCTTAGGGGAGATCTTGGAGGTGTATTATTTCCAAAGAAATTGGCATTGAATTGTTGAACCAAATGATTCTCTTGTTTCTCCATGTAATATTTTCTTTGTAGCTCAACTTGTCTTAACCTCTCATTATGCTCAAAAAGGTCATTCAATCACTTGTTATGCTCTTCCCTAGACATGGTAAAAAATAAACTATTTTCAGATCTTGATGAGGCAAGAGATGTTTCAAAGGTACTATCAAAGGTAATTCCAAAAGTATCAAACCAAACTTAAGTATTATGCTCTTCTTTGTCAAAGGTAATTTGAGGTTCTTTGTCCTAATAACGTTGATATCTAGTGGGAAAAGATGATTTGTCAAAGCTAATTGGAGGTTTCTTTCCTTGATCAATTTGATATCTAGTTTTTACTAGCATGAATGAGAATATAAAGAGACAATCAAGATGACACAAGACAACTTGATGTCCACCCTAGAAAAGAAAAGTGTTCACTTCTCAAAAAGAAAAATAGAGTAAAAAGAGATCAAGATGACTTATCACAAAGTGCCCAAGCTACGGGTAAGTTCCCTATGTACGACACTTGTGACTAAAGTCAAAAGATAAAGTCAAAGCTAAGATAAAGATAGAAAAGTGAACAAATTTACTAATCGAGAATGTAACCAAGATATCTAGGTGATCCTTTTTAGCTAAAACTAGTCCCTAACCTGCTAGTTTCAGACCAAGAGACCATAAAAAAGTCAAGTGTAATCTCCCTAAACTAGCTCAGATCAGAAATTGGATGAAAAACCTCAGTAAGCAAGATGACAGTTAGATAGGGAAGATAATCCCTATGATATACCCTAGTAAATCTAGACGATACTTCAGAACAAGATGATATTTAGTAAGTAGAAAATATGATATACCCCAACACTAACAAATGATATTTTCCTGAATGGAAGACAATTTTATAGACCTTTTTATGATATTTCTCACCACAACAGGCTATATTGAGACATCAAACATAAGATACCAACTTTTGATTCAAAAACCTTGTTTTGATTGATCAATTTGACTGGTTAAGCAATATGGATTGTTGTGACAACAAGAAATTTTCATTTTAACAACAAGTTTGAGGTACAAAGCCAAGTTTTCAAAGAAAATTTGACACATAGAATAGTCTTCAAACAATCAAGCAAGGGACAAAGAAATCTTGCATGATACAAACACTTGGGAGGTCTCAAAGAAAAAGCTTATTAATATTACCATCATGTGTATGTTCCAATGATTTCTACGGAGCTAACACAAAATGAAGACACATCAAGAAAATTATACCTAAGGTCAAAAAGGAAATGCTTCAACCTTTTCTCACCACTTGATTTTCTTAGCCCCACAATTAAGTGGTTGAATGGCCTTTCCTAGGACTATGCAAGTTATGGATCAATTGGAAGAGAAAAATGCTCGCAACGCATGTCTTTCCACATTTCCATACTCAATCTTTAACATCCAAGGGAACACATATGTTGAGTATCATGGGGTGATCCGAGTAATTCCACTTGGATGAATCCTTTCACAAAGGAAGTCACATGGCCAAAAGGATATCCTCTAAGTCCTAAGGTTTTTAATAAAGGTCTCCATTCATGACTACCCCTTGTAGGTTCACAAGAAAAATTGAGGCCTATAGCCCTACAAGCACCCAAAATGTATAGTCTCAAAAGTAAGATTAAGACCTCTCATCCCTATAAAATTTGAATTTACTCCCCTTGTAGTCTTGTAAATAGTATTGAGACCATGAAGGCCCTACAAGTACCTAGTCAAGTGTAGTCTTGCTTAGAAAGATTGAGGCAACTAGGACCTACACATGAAGAAGTATTAGAAGTAGAAAATAGCCAAGTCTTCCCTCTCTTTAGATTGAAGGAAGGTTTTTATTATAGTGAGATGGAGTTACCCAAGTTTTTTTTTCCCCACTTGGGTTGTTCCCAAAAGATTTATGTCTTGGTAGGCCCTCTAAAGGTAAATGCAAGAAAGTAAATGGATAGCTAGTGAAGTTCTAGATTTCTGATTTTCCTCAAGGGAAAATAGCATGCTCGCCCACTCCATAGTGTCTCCCAAAAAAATAAAGCTTGTGTTCATTTACCAAAAGACAACTAATTAAGCTAGGTGCCTAGAAAATTAAATCTATGAAAGAACAATGTTTATTTATATCTCCAAGGAAACCTACAAATCCACAATGTTAGTAGTCTTAGCAATGCAATTCCTTTGGCAAGAAATTCCTACAAAACCACAAGTTAGGGAACAAAAGTATGCAAATGAAACCAATAACCCTAAAAAACCACTTGTTAGGTGTTGTTAGGAAACCAAAAAACCCAAAACGCAAGAAAGATGCAAGAAAACTAGGCTAAAAAACTTGGATTGTGCAAGAAATAAAATCTGGGTGACACTTTCTCAATCTGTCAGAAAATCGTATGATATAGTTGCAGAAACCAAATGATATTCCAAGATAAGATGATATAGTATAATGAAGTAGGATGATATTTTGCCAGAAGGTACATGATATACCACATAGAGTAGAGATGATATTTAAGAAACTTGAAAAGTTTGTCTGGTAGTATGATGAAATGTCATCCTTCTATACTCTAGAAAGTTGTATGATTTTCTTGGTCTACAAAACAAAGACATGAACTTGCGATAACAAAATACCAAAAATTCAAGAAAATGCAAGAAATGGAGCTAATAATATAGCCCCACGGTGGGCGCCAAAAATGTGTGATGAAAATGTGACACACTTCTATAAACCATTATACTTGAGAGAATCCATGAAGAAAGAAATATGAAGAAGCATCTTATAGCTTCCTATCTATGACATGCAAGAATTGAAATAGTATGAATAGTGGCTCTTAAATGAACCTTAAAAAAGACCCTTGCAAGGTGCACCATTAAATAAAATATTCAAATGATGATGCAAATGAAAGTAATATAAGATGAAATGAAAGAACTAAACTATGATGCGAATGAAAATGGAAGAACGAGGAAAGAAAAAATAATCTAACAAAATTGCAATACCTCCTAATTAAGCTATGTGATTTAAGCTAAATGTAATAGGGAAATGTTAATCTATGATACAATAAAAGTAAACTAATATGAAAGATGCAAGTAAGTACTCCAAGTTCTCTAGAATGAAAGTAAAAATGATAGTATAACAATAAGGAACGTCTAAGATGCAAGAGTGACAAGAGAGCCTCCCTTTTAAAAAAAAATGGATGATGAGAGATTAAGAGGCAAAATCTAAGGGTGAAGAATAATCCTTTTTTTCACTTTGGTGCACAAGATTCTCAAGAGGCAAAATAAATGGAGATGGTTAAGAGGCAAAAAGATGTGTGGAAGAGATTAAGAGGAAAAAGGAGATTCCAATCACTTTGAAAAGCGTGCATTCAATGTGTAGACAAAAAGCCTTTTTCTTTTCTTTTAAAATTAGGAAACTCATTTTTCATGCGCACACATAGGATAAAGGGGATTTTATTTAATTAAAAGGGGACATGTTATTTTAATCAAATAAGAGATTAAATCAAGAAATACGAGATTAAATCAATGAACAAAATTGATTAAGCACAAGATGTAGTCTAGTATTTAAAATTTTAATGTTAGAGAGGAGCTCATAGGTTCCTAGACCATTTTTGGGTGATTACATTTAGCCCAACTTCCAATGAGAAAATAAGTAGTGAGGCCTTTTTAAAAATAACCTTAACTAGTGTACATTTCATGAGAAATAGCTTCTATATGGTTATAAGTTTCTGATTTCATGTTTATATATGTTATAAGTTTCTAATTTCTTTAAGCATTTATCAGATTATCAAAACTAAATAGAATTATTTTAATATAATTGATTCACCCCCCTCCTACCCACTCCTCATCTTAGTTATTCGACCTATTCAACATTTCTCATCTTGGACTTTACATATAAAAATTTGTTGTTCATTGTGTATGGTTCATAGGTATGATTTTTTAGGTTTACATCTCATTTGATTAAGCTAACAAAGTATTAATCTACTATTTCAAGAACTTAAAATTAGATAAAAATTTAAGCTAAAATTGATTCACCCACACTCCCAGTTATCCAAACATTGTATATAATTGGATAGAGGAGGAGTAGTGGCTATAATTTTAGAAGAAGCCAACTATTCTACATGTCTATGGCTACACATATATACCTTGCTACCTACGATTCATGTGCTATACAATTGTAGACTGAGTGGGTCTCCTTTTCAAGTGCTTTAGTTAGTTGGGACCACCACTCTTAAAAAGTGTTTTTAACTTATTTTCCCTACAAAAAAAAATGATTCCTTAATCTGAGTGAAATCTTGCAAATTGGATTCACTAACCTTTTTTGAAATTATGTTTCTACACAACATATCCACCCATTCATCAATAATTTTCTCAGT
Organism: Chamaecyparis obtusa; assembly: GCA_027943335.1. Classification (NCBI taxonomy): domain Eukaryota; kingdom Viridiplantae; phylum Streptophyta; class Pinopsida; order Cupressales; family Cupressaceae; genus Chamaecyparis; species Chamaecyparis obtusa. The sequence goes on along the minus strand of BSBK01014881.1, from coordinate 25,961 downwards.
GTTTTCAACATCTTCTATGATATACAATGGGTGGATTTTCTCTCTTTCTCTATAGGTCTATACCAATTGACCTCTTTATTTTTTATTCTATAGATAAGAGATTAATGGCCTTATCTATAAATATCCTAGATAAAATAATGGATTCCAACTAGAATTATATGGAACAACCAGGATCTGCAATTAGAACTCACAAAGTTTGTCATGCATCTCTTGTGGTACTTTAGAAAAATAAATAAGAAAACGATCTTTGGGTAATCAATGAAATGGTAAGATCACTTAACAAATAACTAATCCAAATACAAAGGAATTTTTCTTGCAAGTAAGTGAATAAAATCTTGCTAGTATTTTGCATCTACATAGTCAATTGCCTAGGTCGGGCATGTGTTCTAGAGCGACCTTCAACCTCTTTATTTCCTCTTCCTTTTCCTCCAACTATGTATTATGAAAGATTTGAATCTTTTCTTTCTTCTAACACCATTATTATTTCCTTTCCTAACATTGGCTCTAGTTTTTCCATAGAAAGAGAAGGCGTAAGATTCCACTATTATAAGCTTTTTCATAATTGGAGGCTCAACCTTCTATTCCTGGGTGGTTGAAAGAAGTTAAGTCCCAACTTTGGGCAAAAAGTGGAAGTGTTTTCTCTTATTTTCAAATTTGGTATCAATTGAAGTAAAAATTTATAGAACATAAAGATTGAATCTCCAAAAAAACTTTAGTAATAGAAAATGTAGTGTTTAGATTCTAGTTGTCAAATATGTAATTTATTCCAATACCCATATGGTAGAAATTGGTATTTAGTAGGTGTGCGTAAAAAATACGTTTTACAAATATTTTTTTTAGGACCATACCATACATGTATACGACTGCCATATTTTGACCTAAACAAAATATGTTTTGTAAATCCTTTTGGGAGAAGATGTCTAAGACACTAAATATCGATTAGCATATTTTTATTTTTTTCATTAAATATTTTTTATTAAATTTTTATTAACCCTAAACTCTATTTTGGAAACCTCTCATGTACAAATCCATAAATTGACCAAAACATCATTTTTTCAAATTTTTAATCTTCAAGAGAATTGTGTGTAGCTTGATGTCATATAATTCCTTTTGTAAAGAAATGTAAAAAAATGTTATTAAAAAATTAGACAAGCTCTCTATTTGAAGTGTATGTACCAGTTTGATTAATAGATAATACAAAATAGTAAAATTAATCAACTATCCAAAAAAATACATTTTTGAATTTTTAATGGTAAGATGTCCAATGGGTTTTTGATTCATCAAAAACTTCAATTAGGAAGGCCTTCAAAATATTAGGGCAAGGCATAATTTCTATGTTCCAATGCCTTAGCTATTAATTTCCAAATCCAAGGTATAGGCTTTATCCCACAAAGCCTATCCTAAACGAAACTCGATGCAAATGGCAGGTGGTGAATTCAACTTTTAAATAATGTGTATCCATTTAAAAATTTATACCCATTACATAAATATAATAAAGTTGTATTTAAAAATGAGTTTGTAGGCATAATTTAAAAACAATACTTTTACAAATTGCGTAAGCATACACATTTTGAAATGTGTATATATTTTGAAAAAAAAGTGTACCCTTTTTAAATGTGCTTTTTTAAAAAAACACACTAGTTTTGCAAAAAAATGCGTACAAATTTTTTTGATTTTTGGATCGAGTGCCCAAATTTAAAAGATATTATTTTTTTCAAAATGGGTACATGCTTCTAGTATGATTCCCAAGGTCTAGAAAACTTCACCCAAATTGGGACCCAACATCTTGTGTGTATCTTGGACTCTATATTCCATATTTCTTGATCCAAATCAAAATCAATGTCATGTAGTTTATCCTCTTTCTGTGGCTCTTCAAATTTTCCTTTATCATCTTTTTCCTGTAACTAATCTTTCTACCTAGAGATTTCATCATGTAGATATTCTCTGTCATTCTTGAACCACCTTTCCTTCTTAGAATTAGTATCCTCATTTGTAAAAATATTCCCCAAAGACTTTGATGTTTCACCCTCTTACTAAGGCATGAAAAATGCCTCTCAAGAGTATTTGTCTTCTTGGTAGACTTTTTATTTGGGTTTTACCCTAGCTGGGGGTTTTTCAAGTATGTCTTTTGAATGTCTTCTTCCCTTGGGCTCTTCTACCCTACACAAGTTCTTCAATTTTATTTTCTTCAACCCTTGTCTCTTCCTAATCGACCCTTATCTCTCTCTACCTAGGTTTGGAGGATTTTTCCATAGAATTTGTATGCCCTTTTGTCTTTTTAGTTCTCTTCCTTGAGGAAGAGGGAGTAGATTCTTTCAGTTTTATCAAATGATACTTAAGGGAAGATGTATATTTCTTGGGTGAAGATTCATGCCCCTATTTTCCTGATGTTGTGGTTGTTTACGTAGTGGTTGCAAGTTATGTTTTCTTGGGGGTTTCAAATTACCCTATTAATTCCTCCTCTAGATCCCTATATTCTTGAGTGATTTCCTCTATAGTAGGAGATTAGGGAGGATTCAAAGCCTCTTTTCATAATTGATCAAAATATTTTTCATTTCCTCCATCCATTACTTTCTCATAAGGGACATTCTTGAGGAATCTATTAGGTAAATTATCCCATTCTCTAAATTCATCCTAGGTAACATTAGGATACTTAGTGGTAAGACTAAGATTGATTAGTAACACAACCAAATAATTAAGAGAAAGAGGAGATTGAGTTTCCTTTCTTCTATATTTTGAAGCCATTATAGCTAACTTATTATGAAGATAATTAGGCACATTAACTAACCTATTGTTCCTCAAATGACTCATTAACTTAAAATGAGAAGTGTATAATAGAGAATGATGACCACTACATGTTAAGTACCTGATAATATGAGTCACAATTTCCCTCTATAGTGGTGGTAGAGTTGATAATTTCATACCTTGACTTGTGGATTCAAATTCCTTAAATAGATTTTCAAATCCCCTTCTAGCATACTTCACATCTGGTCATGATGGGTATTCCTCTCCCATATTGGGAAGTCATAAAATATTTAAAATTATAGCCTCTGATGCATCTAGTCTAAGTACTTTGATGATTTCCTTGTTATTAAAAATTGTATTTGTAAATTTATCAATGATTTCATTTTTTATAATAAAAATTTATACTCATTTTATTAATTAATAGAAAGAGTTAACATTGACCAAGTTCAAGGGAGCATACGGGAAAGAGAGAATGAGGTGAAGAAAACCTCCAATTTTAGCTTGTGGTGCAAACCTAAGACCTAATACACTTTTAAAACATTGTCGAAGACAACCATATCCCAGTGAAAACATACATTTTTCTCAACCCAAAACCCAATAGAGAAAACCAAACCAAGATTTGAGGCTCAGTAAAAATTTACAAAATCCCAAATAAACCCAAAGAAGCTACATATCTAGATTACACAACCCAAATTTCCAAGAAGACACTCAAGATTGTATCTCAGTACATAATATTAATTAAATCAAACTATTCCAATTAGAAGAAGAATCATCATTCCAAGAAGAAAAATATTCATCAGATTGCTAATCATTCACAACATCAATAGAAGTATCCTGAGTAGAAACTACAACTCTTAGAAGCAGAGCATGCAAGTTATCATCACAAACACACTATTCACAATGTAACAAAATAGTTTTGATCGAAAGAAAGAAATCTAAAGATGGGGAAGTCACAGATGAGTTGTCAACATTGATGAATTTTCCAAACATAGCAATTATGTCATTAAGACTACCAACCTCCACAAAATTCTTAACCACAACAAGAAAATCTTGGGCACAATGGTGATCCATAAAAGAATGAAAGACTATAATAAGGAAGATGAGACACTTTGAAAGAACAACTAACACACCAAGTAAACTCAAATGAGATGAAAAGAAGAATGATGACCATGAAGTAAATAGCTAATGCAGTAAAAAGTAATAAGCAACTGATAAATACATATGATAGAGATCAATTGTAATTGTACTTCAAATCCTTAAAATATGTAATGAATTGCATGTTTCCAACAAACAACCACCTTCCACAAATACAATTTCAAAAACTGACATGTACCTTGAACTATATATCAGGCACAAATGAGAGAGATACAAGCTATCAATAATTAACAAAATAATGTCAAGAATATTCGAATTGGAGACCAAGAAAAATGAATCTCTATCCATCAAAAACCTAAACAGAAATCCTAAGATACAATCATAACAAAATTAGTCCAATATGCTCAAAACTCAACATCAAAAAAAAGAGTCAAATTAGTCATTCGACAAATTTAGTGAAATTAGAAATTTGATAGAAATGTTGAAATTCGTGTAATGCCCTGCCAGGGAACCCAAAAGAACTTAACCTAAACATGCATCTAAGTTTGTAGAATATATTTTTTTTAAATTTAACATACATGATAAGCATCAATGCGGAAGCAATTACCATTAACTCACATAACATAAACAACCAACATAGGTTACAACTCTCAAGGGTTCCTTGACGATGATTACTTTAACATTAATTAGTTAATTTAGATAAGGTACAGTTACAAAACTCATATAAACAAATGAAGGTTAAAACATCACATAGAAGATGACATAAATACAACTAGTACCATAAGGTATCCATAAATCTACATCCACTGCACATGTTGCAGGGTATATAATACAATAATCAAAATGAAGAACACAAGGCATCTCTAATGAACAGCTACAAAGATACAAGATCACAAGGAAGAAGATCAAGAAGAAGAAGAACACATCTCCAACAATGAAGATCAAGAAGGAACAACTACAACAGGGATCATCCAGCACTAGTACATGAACATCGAAATCTCAAATGGTAAAAGAATCACTACCACCCAACCTCGTGAACCTAAATGGTCCACTCCCACTGTGCTGAGGAGATAACAACAAATCCCACTAGAATAACAAACATCAAAGAGATCAAGCTAAGGAAAGAATCCTGAAAGCTTTCTAACTCAAGGTGTAAAGTAGTAATGCTATGAAAGACTCACTAATCCAGAGGCAATTGACACATGTAGGATAACTAGACTATGCATAGGAAGGTGTCATCATGTATGTCTAACCCTTGAGAATCATCCTAGTAATCTTGCTGGATCCCAGCACCCAAGTGACCATACACGGATCAACAACTTCTCATACAAACGAAGCCATTAACTATGCTAGACACACACCTCTCAAGGCAGTAAGCATCTTCTCCATTCCCACCTTAGTCTGTACTAGAACTAAGCTAGGGTGAGGAACTTATCTTATTAGGTTCATATTTAAATCTCTCAATGTTATATTTAATTATCACTTTATTAAGATACTTAACAATAAGTGATCCTGGCAGCCACTTGTGGGCCTCGTCGCTTATTGCAAGCCACCTCCTACTACATATCTAGGTAAACTACCCTAGGCTCATAGATCTCACATAGATCAAATCAGGTATACAGCTACGTAACCTCATATCCATTTTCACACAAAAGAACTAGATATGGTTACAAAGATACCTCAAACAAAGTACAATATATCATGAGCCCAATAGTCAAACAGGAGTGATAATCAGATTAAGTACACACACATCAAAACATAGCTAAAAAGGAAATATCCAACTCATACCCCAGCCTCTGTATTCCCCTAGGTCTTCTAGTACCCAATAACCCGTAAATTGCATAAGAAGACACAACAGGCACAATGAATACACACTCACATTCATAGAAATTGAAAACTGATCAAAAGCATTTAAATTTCATGTTCGACATAATTGAATCCAAGCATGAGAACAAGTAAACCTACTAGGAGAAACGAAACGTAATGCAAATATCACAACAATGCCTTAAATATAGAATATTCTCTAATGTTTCTCTATGAATCCAATAGACCAAAATGCCCAATTTCAGTATAAACTAAACACTTGATAAGTTCATTTGCCAATATGATTCACAATTAGAT
>BSBK01014881.1:0-15000 GCA_027943335.1 Chamaecyparis obtusa | reverse complement strand
TGAGAGAAAATTTACTAACATCAGCTAGTCTTTTATTGGTGTTATCAAGGTCTCGGGCGAGTTTGGCCACAGTGTTCTCCAAGGAAGCAATCTGGTATATAATTCTCCCCACCAAACCATTTCTCGTAGTATCTTTACTAGGAATAGGGTCCTTCTCCATCTTATCCTCCTTAGCTGTGGTGGTTTGGATTTCCTTCTCCATCTTATTCTCCACCTGATCAGAACCATTATCCAATTCTTCTCTGCTAGGAGAACCCACAGAGGCATCGCCCTAGTTCATTAGCTCTTTGATAGCTTTTTTGCTTGTCTCTTTAGCAATACGAGAGGAGCGGTGGGTAGAGCTAGGTTGGGGATCATAATTTAAAGGGAAATTCAGGTTAATGATGATTTTATTGTACTTTTTGGGAGGGGGCTGAGAGGACTCCTCAAGGATAAGGACATGTTTGGGTCCAGCTCGCGAAACAAGCGTGGGTTGGGTTTTAGAGGACTTAGGGCTAGCGGCAGGGGTTGAGCATCCTTTAGAGTCAGAGGGCATGGGAAAGCCCTAGTTAATGGAGACTGGAGGTGACAAAGGTTGCTGGATAGAGTAGATAACTTGCACAGCAGGGGGAGGGTAGAGGGTACGGTGGAAATTATACAACCATAAGATGAGGCCTTGGTGGAGGCAGATAGGATTCTTCCCAAGTGAGATACCCTCATTAACATCATTAACATTGGACTCCAAAGAGTGTAATAGGTAAAAAGATAACGAAATCAAAATTTATGCCAAAAATGATTCAAAAAGGGAAGATGGTAGTTGTAGAAAGTACCGTAGCATCCCTCCAGGGTGAAATACTTGATGACCAGCTTGCACATTTTAGGCCAGAATTTTGGGAGGTCATAAATGTTGTAGCCCCCATTTTCAGACACCAGGGTATCTTCATTCTTAAAAAAATTGAATGAACTCGGTTTTCGCCTGGGCTTTAGCAATTTTCTTCACTTTATACCAGTAGTTGCCATCGTAGTAGCTTGGTTGATCACCTCCTCATTGATCTCAAAAGTGATACCATTGATGGTAATATTTCTTTCATTCTAGATCTTTACAAACTGCATGGAGATCATTTAATCATGGCCTGTGATATTTTCCATGAAGGGAAGAATACCTCCCTCTTTACAGAAATACATAACCATGGTGTAGGAAAATTCTTCTTCAATCTTGTCGGGTTCAATCCACTTTTGGTCACCTCCCATATTTTTCCAAAGAAACTAGTCCCTCAACACTTCACAAAACACAAAATAGAGTTGCAGTTGCCCTTGAAACCAGAAAGGTCAAAACCAAAGTGGTAACCCACAAAACCACTAACACCAGACTCAGAGCCCAAAATTTTCACAAGGCAGATGTGAAGAATGGTGAAAAGATGGCTATAGAAAGGATTTAAGGTCTTGTTAGGATGGGAAACATAATTGGTGTAATAATTACCTTGAAGCTCATGAATCATCACCAAGAAAGTCACTGAGGTTAACATATGGGGATGGTGTTGTAAAACGTAATGGGCATCATTTAAATCTGCTCCAAATCTCTTGCAATCCTTCGTAGATTGCACTTGCCTTAGAAACCATTCCAAATAATAATGGCCCTTAAAAGGTAACCTTGTACCATTATGCCATGTCAAACCCTTGTTGCAATTAAGGGACCCTTCGAAACACTCCATGTGGAAATTGAAAGTAGTACAAGAAAAAGTGGGAAAAATATAATAGCACCCCACCCCACTAGTAGGCACCCAAATCAAGGTCCAAAATTTAAACTTCATGGGACCCAAATTCATTGTCGCTCATTTCCCACCTAAGCAAGTCTTGAGTAGCCTAGGGAAAAAGACTGACAGCTCTCCAACACCAAAGGTTGTTGAAAAGTATACCAGTAGCAGCCATGGCATCAGCCACAAAGTTTCCTTCTTTGTAGGTGTGCATGATTGTAGACATGTGAGTGTGCTTGATTAGGCCATGAATATCAGATAAACTACAATCAAATTTCCAACCAGCACTAGAGTTTCCCTGAATAGCATCAATGATAACTTTAGAATCCCCTTCGATAGAAATGTTGGTACATCCCAGAGTAATGGAAAAATTCAGGCCCCAAAGGAGAGCCATACCCTCAAGCTGATTAACTATATGATTCAGAAGAGGGCCAACATAAGCAACCATCGATCACCCCCTTGTGATCATGAATGATGCCACCACTAGCTTGGAGTCCTTTGTGAACTGAACCATCAAAATTGAGTTTGTGCCATGTAGCCTAGGGAGGAGTCTAGATAGTAACCTTACAAGCTATGAGCTTGGTGTTGTCAAATTTTGGTGAATCCCTTGGCAATACCCCAAATCTTGGCAATATTGTGGCCCCAATCAGAGGGGGGAAGACTAGGATCTTCCAGTGGGAGACAAGTAATTTGTCCTGTAACAGTTTGAGACCCAAGTGGAAAACCTCAGTAGTACTGAGCTCATTCTCCCTAATGTTTCACATGTTACTCATACATAAGACCTTCAAATTGGGAGATGTATTATATGCCAAAAAAACAAATGAATAAATCCATATGTTAAACATCAAATGAAATCCTAATTTATTAACAAAAATCTGAAAGAGAAAACCATGCAAAAAAAAAGTCCATTCCAAACACTGAATCATAAGTGAATGGTGAAATTAGAATCCAGATGGGCATGGAGAGAATTTCTTATAAGAGAGCTTATGGGTGGTGTAATCCATCCCATTGTGAACAATAATTTCCCCATTCACAAAAAAAAATCTAGATGTCAAAAGGAAACTTTAATACATATATCATTTTGTACTCAATGAATATCCTTATGATATAGACCATAGCCATGAATAAAAATTTTGCATTTCACAAAATAAAAAACCCAATGCTCACCAAAGTTATCTCATCTTATTACTCAAGCATGCCCAACTAGAAGTACCTATAGCCATGACTAAAATGCCAAACAACATGATGCATTTTGCATATCATACTAGTATACCAAATTAGTCAAAACAATCACTATCAATCAATTTAGCAATGTACCAATCGATCATAATACTTTGCATGTTACTCCTGCACATATAGTGCATACAACTTTTAGATTGGAGATGCATCATATGCCAGAAAAACCAAAATAAATCCATATGTAAAACATAAAATATAATCACGATTTATTAACAAATACCAAAAGATAAACCTATGTAAATAGTGTCCATTCCAAACCCCAAATCATGCATGAATGGAGAGATTAGAATCCAGAGGGGCATGAAAATCATTCTCCATAAGTAGACTAATGTGTGATGTAATCCATGTCACTATGGACAATAATTCCCCATTCACAAATCATCTAGATGTCAAAATGGCACTTTAACAATTGGGTATGTGCAGATCATGGTATGCCAAACAAGGCCCTTAAGTGGTAATGAAAATTTAGAAATTAGGGTTATGCAAGTTGATGTAAAAAATTAAAAAATTTATCAATCTTGTATCAAAAAAATGTAAGAAGTGAATATGTAAACAATTGAACTTATTTTCTAAGTTAGTAGCCCTTTTTTAAAAAAAAATTATTCTATATGTTGAAAATTTCAAATTTTAATGCAGTATAAAGAAAATTTCAAGAAAAGAGTAGTAGGTGTATGTCTAACCACCTTAAACATAATTAAATGATAACATATTTTTTTTACAAGATTCTAGATATAAGTATTAGACTTATGTTCAGATCTGACACATATTTTTTGGCAATTTGTTTCCAAGTAAATAATTAATTATATTTTTTTTGCTACAACTTTTTCTAAAATATAAAAACTCCTATGTCTGACCACCTTAACTTAGTCTAAACTTCATCAAATTGAAAATTTTTCTTTTTTCTTATAGTAGACAAAGCATATAATGTGATGCATGTTTGGATTTCAAAAATGTTATACAGTTTGAATTTTTTTTCTATCACTTTATAAATTAGGCATTATTTTTCACATCACCACTTTTTGGCATACAATGATCCTGCACATACCTAGCTTTATCATTTTGTGCAAAATGGATATCCTTATGATATATTCCATAGCTATGAATCCATATAACTCTTTCAAAGAAGGGTAAACTATTTGCATCACTGAGAATCAAAGTATGATCAGTGGGTTATCTACAAGCGGGGTAACCACCCCATGGGTTATTCACTACTTCTTTAGAATGATTCACTTCTTCTTACTTGAAAATACTAAAAAAAATCTTGAACATTGTCTGTATACTTCCTCTACAATACACTTCTTCTAAAATATATACTCCTTAAAGCCCAACTTGTGATTTTTGGACTCAAGTTAATGACTAAAAATCATACAACTAATTTAATTCTTCTAATTTACACAAAAAAAATCACACATACGAGCCTTAATTATATTTCATAATTAATACTATAGCTTCATAAATAGTAATTTACAAAATATCAAATCAAATCTTATGGCATAGTGGGGCATGGTAACATGTAAGTTACCTCATTTAAACTGATAACTTTCCTAGACATTAAAATGATGTCTATGTAATTTACACAAGTGACATGACACAACCTCCCTAACTTGAATGTCCATTTATCCTCAAATAATGATTAGGAAGGGATGTACAAAAAATAAGCAAGTTGAAATGACTAAATGACATATATTAATAATAGTTCAATGTGATCACACTAATCAATAATGGTAAGTGACATTAAAAGAAAAAAAAACATAAGTTATGTACCTTGTGTAATATAAAGTACAATGCTTGACCAGCAATAGTGCCAAAAATATGAAATGAAAAGATATGAAAAGTGGAAAGATAGAAATGATAGTGTGAATGTTTCTGAATAGGGTGGGAAGTTAATCGTTGCATGCAATAATGGAATTAAAGATGTTGCATGCAAATGCACTTTTCTATAAACACTAAATTCAAGTCTTGTGAGTGGTACATGACACATCCCATTTCTGCATTATTGTGTGTCTATATAGGTTATTTAAAATAGCTTAAAAGAAAGCCAAAAATTATAGATGGCTAATGTGTAGTGTGTGCATGTGAAGGAAGTATTTTATTTAGAGGTAGTCAAGCAATTTGGGTGAACCAAAAGGTTCTTCGTCTATAAATGAGGGAGATGATGGTTCATCTGGGAGGGATGGAAGAGTAGTGGATAAAATGGATGAAAAAATAAAGGATCAAATTTGATGCGGATGGACATGAAGTGCATGGATCAATGGTGGGATCATGGAGGGAGGTTAAGTAGGTATGTCTAAAGATGATGCAAAAAACTAATTCTACAACTATTGATTAAATTCCTCGTTGTGTAACTTTTTATACAACTTAAGCCTATGATCATTGACCATGAGGGTAAATTGAATAGGATCAATCATGATCATATTCACTTTCCATTTAGATAAAATTTTTATTTAATAAGTCCCTAGCTAGGTGATCCCACAATAGTGGATTACACTTTTTTGCCAACTTTAATAGTTAATTGAACATTCTAAAAAAATACTTTACATTTGGACACCTATTTCTGCTAAACCATTAGGAATTTTAAGATGATGCAAACCAATGATTTTAAGAATTTTGTGTGTAGATTCTAAACATTTTTTTTTTTTGAAAAATGGAATTGATTTGTATCCATCTTTCCATCTTCAAAAACTAATTTTAAATAGAAAAAACTATTTTTAAAGAGTGACATTCACTTAAGTAGATCTCCTCAAAATCAATGGAAACGTAGCTATCGATGAACATAATTGTACCTTCTATTTATCTATTCAATTATTCTATCCTTTATACTATTCCACAAATTGGTATTTCCATTCATATTACTTATAGGGTTATGTTTGAGAATCCTATTAATAAATATACTCATGTTTCAACTTTCTCTAACCTATATTTTTCTTATCAATATTTTACTCAATCCCATCTATCTTTTAATTATCATATAATTCTACCACCTACCATTATCTATACTCCATATTTTCAATTTTTCCTTTCACAAACTCATTGGTCTTATGATCCTATCATAAAACAAAAATTTAAAAACATAACTTTCTTACAGTTCACCAATTAGGTAGCATAACCAAAGCCACTATCATCAAACCCTTGAACCATCATATTACACTTATACTTCATTATCTTGCACCATCAGGTAGAAATTTCTATTCAAAAAAAAATGGCAAACCATGTTTTGAGAAATACAATGAGAAATAAAATCCTAACACATGTATGTAAAAAATTTTATTGCATTGAAAGTAGGGGGAAAGTATGGCATCCTTGATTCATTTATTAACCCATCATGAATGGATTTACACATTTTTATCCCTTTTAAATAGAGAAAATCATGACTACAGATATGAAAGGGATCCCTTGCTACCATAAATTAGGGCATGATGAGGGTAGCTAGTGATGTTATGGAGGAAAGGAACAATCTCTTCAAATAAATGGTGGCTAAGATTATCATTTTTAAGGATAGGGTCAATACCCTTAATGATAAACTAAATATGGGATAGAAGAACTTGAACATAAACCCTATCTTTGAGAATATTGGCCAATGATGTGAAAACTATGAGGGTGGATCATGAGGATAAGATTAGGTATCTTGAAGAGACCATTGACAAAGTACATGAAAATATTATCATATTTGTTGGAGTGAGTAGAATGGCCATGTATAACAACACTGGTAGTCTCAACCAATTGATAGAGAAAGAATAGACTCTGCATGATCTAACTAAAGGTAACTCAAGCTCTCCTTTATTTAATATGGAAGAAAAAAGTAAAAACATTATGTTGAACCACCATAACATAGGTTTTTGACCTATTCTTGGCCCCTTAACCATAATCAACCATGATAAAGGTATGGTTAATCAAGTCCACATTGTCCATGATGTTCTAAAAATTAGTGAAAGTGTGATATGAAAGAATGTAGAAGAAAATGAAATGTTAAAACTTATTTAGTAATTTGTTGGTTCTATTGACCCTTTTTTGTTTCCTTCAATTTTTTTGATGACCTTTTTGTTGGTTTACTTATAGCTTTTTGTCTTGTAATAGTAGTAAATGTTTTTGTAAAGGGTTTCAAGGTCCCTTGAAAACCTATTTTACTCTAATCAAAAAGAACTTTTACCAAATTATTCAATTTTTTTGTGAAGATTCTCCCCGTGCAAAATTCTTTCCTAGGCCATCAAAAAATGCAACCATAGATTAGTTTATATTCTTAACTAAAAATTCAATAGTTTTTCTCACAACTTAATCTATTTTCACATTATTTGAAAATAGCATTGAATCTACAATCACATTAATTGGCATGGTGCATTACAAAATAGAATTAAAATATTAAGTGACTAATTTTTTAGGATGATTCCAAATCCTTTATTCACAAATATTATATTCTTTTCTAAATACTAATGTATAGTGGGTTTTTACTAGAAGCCTAGAGTCATTGATTGTGGATAAAATGTTATTCGTGAAATATATCTCTTTTACACACTTTTTCACTTCCCTTCATGATTAACAATTATCAATTAGTCAGTGTGAGGCTAATTTCTTGTTGGCTCTCATTGGTCAATCCAAGGTTTTTTCTTTACCTTATCAATCATTTAAGAAACAAAGTTTATTTTTATCAAAACTAGTTCCTGTATTTTTAACAATATCCAAGAACAAGTTGTGGTTACAACACCTCTTGTTGTAGCCTCCTTTTCATCTAGGCCAAAGAATCAATAATTTTCTACATTTTATAAATCCTTGTATATCCATCATTGTTTAATTTCTAAATAATAAATAGATTAAGCTTCCTTTTATCACATTAAAATTCCTATATTGTTGAGAGATGATATTTTGAATGCATACATATTGGATATGTCCAATGAGCCTTTTATGATGAAAAACTATGGATTGCAATTCTCTAATATTCATTGTTATATAATGTTTCATGTTGGTGGAATACATAGAAAAATAATGCTCCTTATTGGCATGCCCTTAGAATTTTTATATAAGTGTCCAATAGATGAAAGAAGATGGGGAATACAATATCATTCCAAGATGTAAAATTTTGATCGACCATCTAAATGATAATTTAAGGTCGTGTCCTATTTGATTAAAGAGTTAATAAAATAAAAAATAAATTAGTCAATAATGCAAGCCCATAACAAACTTGTTATCCTCAAATCTATCCAAAGTGAGGAAAGATGAGGAATCAAAGGGTTAACAAAGTTATATTGTTAATTGTTAACACCCAATATTGACACTAGAGAACCAATCTATTAAGATACTAGCTTTTCTCTATCTTAAACAAAATAATCAGGGATACTAAATATGAAAATCTAAGGAGGTATAGCTATTGAAAAAGTTATTCTAATTAAAAAATTAGGCATAGTAAACTACATGATTTTATAATAAAATCAAAATTTGAAAATAAATATTAAAATCTTTAATTGGAGTTTCTCATGTTCTAATAGGATAACAATATTAGGATGAGTGCAATGACAAATTAACTCATTATTGATGTGTGAAATGTTGCTGAGGATAAATAGAATTATTTATTTAGTTTAATTCGATATATATGTAGATAGATTAATCAGGATTTTAATATGTGTCAAGATTATGTTAGATTAGGGTAATCTAATTTATCAATCTACCTTCTACCAAATGCTATATTGTTAACAACTTAATTTTTTAATTAAGAATCATATTAATTGAATTTAAGATTATACAATTTTCATTATTAATTGTAATATGAAATTTGACCAATTTTTTAAGCTTCATTACATTTCATTCACTTATAAAGATAAATTGTATTTTTTTAGAATATTACATAAATAATTTTTCTTAAAGGGGTACGCTTGTAGCTATGAACCTGATCTCCATTTAAACATTCAAATAATAACATCCCAAAAAGAGTTGAATCTTGATGACACTAAAAACAACATCACAATCTAACCATTACACAATACCAATATTCCTTAAATAATACATAAATTAAATTTCATTAAAAAAATACTCACATGTATTTACATCATGTCTTCATGTCTTCTCATCTTTCCTCTTATTTTTATGATTATCTCCTTGTAAAACTCTTCCCTAGGCCATAGAAAGATGCAACCATAGATTTGTTTTTCTAATTACCTAACAATTCTATGTTTTTTCTCACAACTTAATTGATTTTCACATTATTTTCAAAATAACATTGAACCTCGAGTCGCATTGACTAGCGTGGTGCATTACAAAAAATGATTAAAAAATATTATATAATAATGAATATGAGGTAATGCGTGGTGCAATACAAAAAATGAACCTCATATTCTTTTCTAGATGCTAATGTATAGTTGGTTTTCACTAGAAACCTAGAGTCATGGATTGGGGATAAAATTTTATTCATGAAATAGATTTTTGTATACACTTTTGCACATCCCTTCATGATAATCAACTATCAATTAGTCAATATGAGACTACTTTGTTCTTGACTCTCATTGGTCAATCCAAGGTTTCTCCTCCACCTTATCAATCATTTATGAAACAATGTTTAAATTTTATCAAAATTAGTTGTCCTTTTAACAATATCCAATCACAAGTTGTAGTTGCAACCTCTTCTTATAGCCTACTTTTCATCTATAGTGCCAAACTCTTTTAGGCCACTTTTATGTGTTTGTTGATTACTTCAGTGATATTTGGATTATTGATGTATGAATTTTCATTAAATTGATTTTTTATGAGCCATTAGATACTGTGTTATATCATGTGTTTATAGTTCAATGAGTATGGTTATTCTCATGTCAATTTAAATACATACGATGATGTATATGTTATGGTTATTTCATGATGATGATCTATATGTTAGGATGTCATTTACATTTATGGTTTTACTAACCCCATATTTACATAGGTATGGATAGCATGTATGTTTTTCTTTTTTGTATGATGTGCTTGATTTGGTTGAGGGATGGAGTCATAGTTACTTGCGTGTGATATCCACATGATTGGTCGATCCCCGTTAGTATCTGTTATGTGTGTGTACATGCTTGCCTTTATGAAGGTTTATAGGTATTGGGCATCGACTTCCCTAAATTGCAAGGATGAGCGTGCCCTATCACAATATCTTAATGGTAAGAGAAGGAAGATAACAAACATATCCAAATCCCAACCCAAGCCATTTATTGTCTTGAAATAATGGACAAGTATCTGATTGAGTTTCTTGTTTGAATTCGTGAAGGTGACATGAATTCGTGAGCCCTTTCCTTGAGTATGATTATTGTGGTTTGGGGGTTTAGTCATCTCTTTCTCATATTGTCATCTCATGTTGTTTGATGCGATTTTATGTTATTATGGTTAGGTGATTTATGGGTTTGATTATGTGAATAAATAATTAAATCTCATTAAATATAGAAATATTAACATGAGGGTATTTAATTAATGAGAATTCATTAATAAATTTATTAATTAAATGACTTAATTTAAATTGAAGTCCAATTTCATGAATAGAGGATTTAATTAATTATTAAATCTAAAATTGAAATTAAAAGCATAATTAATGAATTGATATTTAATTATCAATTTCATAATTATTAATATGTTAAAAATATTAATATGTTAATTATCAATTTTCTAATTATAATTAATTAAATATGCAAAAAGGAAATTTATAAAAACAAGGTTAGGAAGTTGAGTTCTAATTTATGAATGGGAGTTGCATGTTTGAGCTCTATCTACTGTGTTTTCTATATTAGAAATCCTTTTAGTCATTATTGAGGACATGGGTTTAGAGGTTTTGGCTCTAGTTTTCGATTGAAGGAAACTGTGAAAGCTTAGGATTTTTAGGGTTTTGGATTGTTCTTCATGCCTTTTATTTTTTTGGTGGATTAAGGTAGGGTTTTGAAAACCTTATAGATCTATTATTCTAAAAATATTATTTACTTTGTGCTTGCCATTTTGATTAATAGTATTGATATGGATTTTTGAGAATTCTTCTATTGTTCGATATTTGATTTAAATAGACTATTGGGTTTTGTCTGATTGAAGAGATCCTTATTATTTTGACTCTGTGAATACCATTATTGAGTTGGAAAAATCAATGAAAAAACTTGTATTAGATCAGCTAGGGTTTAATGAGAATAATTGTTAAAACCCTAGGTTGTTCATCATGATAATCTATAGACAAATTGATTTAGAAAATTATAAAATTTAGATCCAGTGGGGTTTGATTAATTTCTTAATAAATTATTCTCGTGGATAATCGTTTGTAAAACTAGGTTCTTGAAAATTAATTTCTTTAAATATAGAAAGAAACTAATAAATATATATGTGTATATATATTTTTTGTGTTTCATTAAAATAATAATAATTAAAATGTATAGGGAGGTGGTGGGCCACCACCCCCGTGGTACTGACAACTAGTTGTGGTATCTGCAACTGGTGTGGCACACACAACTATTGTGGCACCTATAATAGGTTCCACTACTTGCAATAGGTTGTAGTACTTGCAATAGGTTGTGGTACATGGAACTAGTTGTGGTACCCGCAACTATTGTGCTACATGCAACAGGTTGTGGTACACACAACTATTGCAGTACCCACAACCCTTTTGAGGACTATAACGTGGAGAGGGATGGCCCCCCAACAATAATATTTAATATTTTATTTTATATTATTTTATATAATTTATTTTTTAATAAATTATATATATATATATATATATATATATATATATATAATTATTTAAAATTTAATTTAAATTTTTTATTAATTGGAATTTTGTTTTAATTTTTTAAATTTAGCTATGAGTTATATATTAATTTACTTTTATTTAGATTATATATATTTTTATATTTATATCCTTTATAATATTTGTAATTATGTTGTAATTCTAAATATATTGGATGTCTATGTATTTAACTCTTAAATGGTATTGTTTAACCTGTAGTACCCCGCCCCTAGTCTGATTTTATAAATGTTATCATTACTTTAAGATGATAGATTATATGTTAGGAAATCATTGATGCATATGATTTTACTGACCCCATACTTGCATGTGTATGGTTGATGTGTTTGTTTTATACTTCTGTTTGATGTGCCTGATGTGGTTGAGGGACGGAGTCATAGTTACTTGCTTGCGAGATCCACACGATCGACCAATCCCTGCCATTGTCTATTATATATTTATATATGTATGTACATGCAGGTTTTGTATGCAGGTTTGCAGGTACTAGGAATCGACTTCCATGAATTGTCAGGATGAGCGTGCCCTATCGCAATATCTCAAATGGTAAGAAAGGGGAGATAATATATGGATCCAAAACCCTAACCTAAGCCCATTTTTCCTAGGATTGGACAAGTATATGTTGACTAACCTATCCAAATTTGTCAGGTTGACAAAGTTCATGGATCCCTTCCTTGAGTTTGGTTATTTTATGCATTGATCTTAATTTATTGCTTTTTGGAGTATGTGATTTTCTATAGTCATGGAAATTAATATTATAGTTGCAAAATAATATTAAATTTGGTTCCTATATTTTTGTATGATTATTAATTAATTAAAAATCAAATATTAAAATATTTGGTTTAATTAATTAATTGTGTGAAAATAGGATTAATAATGTTCCATTAGATATTAAATAATTGAATTTAATGTTTTAATTGTGATTTGAATATTAAATTATTTAATGAGATATTATTATATTTACATGTGCTTTATTAAGTTTGAATGTGATTTGTTTCAAAAGGTGACAACTTGTCTTTAGGAGTCTAAGTTGAGTTGTGCACAATTAAAGATATTTTTAATTAATAATTAGTAATTTCTTTTAACTTAAGAGTTGGAGTTTGAATAGGAGTTATCTAATGAGTCATCTAGGGTTTGCATGAAACAAGGAGTAGTTCAATCCCTAGGGGAATTGCATTCATTTGGAGATTAGACAGGTTTTGGAAGGGAATTTTGGGGGAAAGCTTGTGCTTTGGGTTTTTGGAGAATTTTTGCTTATTGTGGTTGCTTGTTGATTTGGCTTCATTGTGCATCTAGAATTGGGTGTTGTGTGCTTCGTGGATTCATATTTGCAAGTGGAATCAATCTTCAAAGCAATCCTGGTCTTCAGATCTTCACAGGTTTTCTATTTCAGTTTCTGGAATTGGATCTGAGGTAGGATCTGGAAATCTTCCTCTGTGCTTTTTGTTTTGTTGTTTGATGGATTTTTATGGCTGGATAATTTCATGGTTATCTCTTTAGATCTGTGTGTAATTAATTTGTTTTGGGTGTTAGAAAACCTTTGAATCTGAGATTTTATCATTTTATTTAAATTTGGCAAAACAAGGTTATGCTGGCAAAATTTGGTTGAAAGATTCCTTATAAAATTCCTAGAAAATGAATTATTAGACCTGGTATATAGTTTAACTATAGGGTTTTAATTAAAATCATTCCTTGGAAGAGAAAATCAATTTGTGTGAAAAAAAAAATCCAATTTTGGTTAAAATTTGTTCTCTGGTTAAAATATTCAATCAAAAAAAAAAGAGAAGGGGCTCTGATTACCTTTTCTGGTAAAAAGTACAAAGAATATTAATTTCCATTTTTGGAAATTGCTTTTAAAAAAAAACTCTGGTTTAAAAAAAATAAGGACATTGCCTTTATTTAAAACTATATTATATGCTATATTAAAAAAATAGCAATTGTGTTTTCACTAGTACATTTGACCTTATTTTTCTACCAACATTTTCGACCATCAGTTAAAAAGGTTTAAGTTGGTCGAATTATAGAAGGAAATCTTTCTTTCTTTTTAATCCATGCCTATGTTGGTCAAAATTTTGACCAATACCATGTCGGTCGGAATATCGATGAACACGGGCATAACTTAAAAAAAAAGTTTCATTTCTCATTTCATTTTTATGGGCAAATTTGAAGGAGGATTGTAGCGCGCAGAGGAGGACAAATTTCCCATTTCATTTCCATCTTCAAACAAGGTTTGGTTATCTTTCGAATATGCCATTTTTTGTTTTAGGCTCAGGGTCAGTCATTGTAATAGATAGACAAATTTGATGTCACTACAGAAATGACAAAGCATAGCCATTGTCCTTGGCCCTGTCATGAAATCACGACCCTAATTTGTATTTTCTCCATTGGTTTTCTAATGCCACTAGATGAAAGTCAAATTAGAGTAATGTATCATAATACACCCAACACTCAGAGTTGTATGGGTTGTCGAGTTGCTTCCTGGACAAAACCCTAGGCTAAATTTAAAAAAATGGGTTGTTTCGTAGGCTGCAATTAAAAAAAAGATTTCATTTCATTATTATCAAGGTGAATTTTTTCAAGGTTGTAGCACGCAAAACCTCATCGGCATTGTGTAGTAGGATTCGATCAAGTAGAACCTTCGAAGAAAATTTCATTAACAAGGAACTAGATTTTGAGTATGTTTTTTTGTTTTGGTTATCATTTCATGTATTAACTGTGGAAAATGGATAACTTGTATTCATACTACTATAAACCCCATTTTTTATGCATTCATGGCATTAAAATTCTGTGGACAAGTTTAATTTGCACTGTCAAACTGGAAATAAATCTACAATGTTGTTTGTTGTAGAAACTCATCTTATACATCTGTGGGTTTAGTTTAATATGTACCCACTGTGTCAAGGTTTTTCTATCTATTAAGTATATTACTTAGACACAGTCTGCCCAATACAAATGGATGCATTAACATCTCTCTGCAAGTTCATGCATTCACATTTTAAAGTTTTATAACATTTAGTGTTTGTTCAACTTCTACGCTGGATTTCAATTCGTTGACAATCCGTGTTGGGAGTTTGGCTCTGTTATGGAGTTTGATCCTTAATTTTGCATCTCCTCCATGGGAATATTATGTCATTGGATGGAGAGAAAGTTAAGGTAATGTGTCAAAAAAATCTAAATGCTCAGAACTTGAGGAACTGTGTTAGTGCTTC
Organism: Chamaecyparis obtusa; assembly: GCA_027943335.1. Classification (NCBI taxonomy): domain Eukaryota; kingdom Viridiplantae; phylum Streptophyta; class Pinopsida; order Cupressales; family Cupressaceae; genus Chamaecyparis; species Chamaecyparis obtusa. Next base: position 88 of record BSBK01014881.1, on the reverse strand, counting down.
AAGGCTGATGCCCTAGTTAGGTGCATGCCATATGTTACTTGTGAAGTAAAGAAATGTTACGGTAGAGTAATAATCGAGAATTTGAAAC
>BSBK01014880.1:0-30183 GCA_027943335.1 Chamaecyparis obtusa | reverse complement strand
AAAGATTTCACCTAGCCTATGACTACCACGAAACCAACATGGTTTCAAATGGGCTTGCTAATATTGGGGTTATAAATGATGTCAATCACAAGTAGCTTGGGATGAGTAATATTAATGATGATATTAATAAATTTATTTATTATGACAAGATTAACCAAAAGGAGGGAAACATTTGAAGTAATGATGATATTGAGTGATATGATGTAGATTTTATGTACTCATGAAATGAAATGGAAAATAGAGTGAAAGATCATTAAGACTCATCCTTTCATACACATTTTATGGGTGTTCAAAATGGATCTTGTGTTGAAGGTGTTTTATTTAGTGCTTTGCGTGTCCTTTTTGAGAAAGTTTGGTCTCATACTGTCGATGCATAATTCTATTAATTATTCTCTGGAGACTAAGTGTATGATGAAATAAATGGGAGGGGATCTAAAGAGAGAAGAACCTTCAGAGTGTAAATGGGTTCTGGAGAAAAATGTTTGGGAAAAAATCAAGAAGGGAAAGATTGATCATTATATTCAGTGCTTGCATGGTAATGATAAAGACATAACAAAGGATTTTGCATCTGGTTGGGACAATGGTGTGGTGGACATTAGGGGAAAGTATTTTCCTTTGACTCTAGACCTGATTTCAAATATTACGGGCCTCCTGCTTGATGGTATGAATTACTTCAAAGATAGGAAAATTGGTAATAAGGCTTATAAGGATTTTCCTAAAACTATTGAAGAGAGGGCTATGCTTGTTAAGGGTAGTGTATATTATGTTACTATTAACAACATCAATCTCATACGGGTGCATATTTTGAGGTTTATTATGGAATACTTCATTTTAGACAGAAGATTCACTAGGGTTTATAATTTCCATTTTGTTCCAGTGAACCATTTTTGTTATAAAACTAGGGTTTCTTTCCCTTACTTCATGTTGAGTTCTTTGAACCAGAGTATCATGGATAACAAAATCAAGTCTAGTTCTCCTGTCCTCCATGAAGATCTGATTCTTCTCATTGTTGAGTATGCTAGAGACAAGATTCCCGAGCCTTTGCCAAAGCATATTGGTAAGAAGAAACACAAGTCTGTTGTGGCTAGTTCTAGGAAGAAAGCTAGACTGAATTCTAACAAGAAAAGAAAGACTATTCCTTCTAAGAAAGAGGAGCCCCTTTCTATTTTTGACTAGTTGGAGGGCATAAAGTTTGAAGATGATGAGGAAGACAAAAATTCTGAGGAGGAAAGTCCAAAAATAGAGGAGCCCAAAAATAATGATATTTTTGAGAAGGATGTTACTCTAATGGTTGAAAATGAAGAAGAGGAAAAGAATATCATGGTGCTTAGCCCACATTCTCTAGATGGTACTGATGATATTAACCCTGAAGAACTCAAGGAAGTTTCTTGAAAGGACTCCAAACAAGAGATCTCTGAGGAAACTATAAATGTGTCATATCAGGACCAATTTATAGAAAATAATGATCAGGAGGGGGATGGTGAAGACAAAGAGAAGGGATGGTAAAAATATGTTTCTTTTTTGGGATGCGTATTAGTAGCTAATTTCGTATATTCAAAATATAAATTATAAATCAAAATTTAACACTTTTTTAAAATTATTTTCGTATGTAATTTAATTGTTTAAGTAGTTTCTGGCTTCTGGGTAGTAGTGATGTTCTATTATTCATTCACTTAGACAAGGATCAATTGAGAAAACTTTTTGGTTGTCAAAGAAAACATAATGACACAAAAGGGGACAATATGGGGCAATGATTTGAAATGGTCACTTTTTGACCCTTCAATGCTTAACGAACTCTACAAGGACCATCATTACTACCTAGAAGTCAAAAATATTTTTTAAGCTATTAAATATGCTAATAACAAAAAAGATTGCCAAAATATGATATATTGTTTAGTCTCTTGAATGCACAAAGTTGACAATAATGACTACTGATACAGTTCCCCTAAGAATTTTGACATTCTCCATTCTACATATTTGTAAATAAAAGATTGGAGATCCTCGTTTCAAATCAAAATGTATTCAAATGAGTTACATCCACTTTTTAGTTCTTAATGTGGAGATTATTGGGTTGGATCAAATTTGGGAAATACATGTTCATAAGAGAGGGAAAATAGTTTACAGTTTGTTGATGTGCATGTATACAGCTCCGGCTATAAACATCAGACACTAATGACTGACACTAGGCTAAAAGTGTTAAATAGTCAAAGTTGACTTACTTTCTCTAAGCTTTATTTTTTCTTAGCTGGCCTGTATACATTGTGGGCCTCTATGCCTATCCCAAATGTTCAAAGTATGAACATGAATGTTAAAAAAAAATATTATATAAATAAATAATTTAATATAGAGTTCTAACACATATTTAATATGTGTATAATGAAATCTAAATGTTTGATGCGAACAACTGAAAACAAATATGATAGAGTATGAAATGAAAATGATTAAAACTAGAATTATTAACTATGCAACTACTTTAAATTGGAATACCAGTATAACTACTTCGTGCAAACAATTAGAATCAGAATTCTATTTACTACTTATTACATATGTAAAAAGTTACATACTTTTGAATTCAGATAATCTCAACAAGAATGCTAAGAAATGAATAATCTCATAATAGTCATTTCTCTTGATCCATAATACTCTCCACACTTCCACACGTACGTTTGTACTATTCTTAACCATTATTCCATCAAACCTTGTGATTTATATCCAATGAAAAACAAACAAACAAAGAATCTCACCAAACCAAAAACAAAAAATTAGGGTATCTATCACTTCCCATTAAAGAGATACTTAGTTGATCTAAAAACATTTTGCTCAAGTCAATTATTAATCTCATCAAGTTTAAGCACACAACTCTATTCTAGGTTCATATAGTCTTAACTATTTTAATTAACACATTTTTATGTAAAATAAGTTTAGCTTTAGTAAGATTTGTTTAATAGTGTTATTATGGATATTTTACAGTTAGATGCAATTGATTTTACTTGTTTATTCAAATGTACTAGTTAGAACTAGATGTTACATTCTGATGCAGGAGCATCCCAGGGTAGTTGGCTATCCTGCATGTTTGGGAGATTTGATGGAGTCGTGTGGACTTATTTTCATATGTGAGGGGTTTGGTATAATTGGATAAACTTACTTGGGTCTTCGGTAATTAGATTTGATGTATTTAATGGAACTTGGCATGGTCTTGGTTGCTCAGCATGGCCTAGATGGAGCTCGGTCTTGCTTAGGAATTTGGTGCCTATTTCAGGCTATATAAGTAATTTTCTACAAAGAGTTAGAGGCTAAAAATTTCAAGGATTGAAGAGGACCTATATTTCTTCCTACGGTTTGAAGCACGAGTTCTAATTCATCCGGAGCTAGGAGATATCATGATTTTACTAAGACATCTATTTTGGGAATTTAATTGTTGTTGTTGGCCGACTTGTGGCATTTAATTTCGGTATTTGTATTTAATTTATTTTCAGGGCCGACCTGTGGCTTAGATTGGTATAAGTAGAGGTTGTGGGGGAAGTCTTGAGGCAATTGATTCATTCATCCACTTGGGAGAAGAGGAGGTGGATGTGGAGCAAGTTTTGAGGAGAGCTAGTAGCTGCGGCTTGGCAAACAAGGAGATTGCTTGGTGGGCTTGCGAGCACAAGTTTAGATCTTCCTTGGGGGTTCCTACCAGTGTGTGGATCTGGGCTAGCTAGGGTTTTGGTTTGGATCTTGCGAGATCTTGTGGAGTTTCTATTGTAATTGCATTGTATTTGGCCGTAACCCGGAAGGCCTTACAGCCGGGCATGTTGGATGAAAATATAATGATTCTATTATGAGTATTGGCATTGTGTGGATCTATATCTCTGTATTGTTATTATATTCTTGTGTGTGGTTATTTTCTGGGGGCTAGGACATCTCCATCGGGGATCCTCCTACCTTGCACTGCATCAAGTGGTATCAGAGCACAGTTGTTCCTGAGTGTGTGGACAGAGCGCCGAATGTGAGGCAGTTTACACCAGGACCTTGGGTGGAGTTTATCATAACAAGGTTGTTCTTGAGTGTGGGGACAGAGCACCAAATGTGAGGCAGTTTGCACTAGGACCTAGTTGAAGGTTGGATCTAGTTGGTGATTTTCTGCAGGGGGTTTGCGAAGATCTTAGAAGATGGCTCTAAGAAGATTGGACCCTGAGATGATTGCAAACTCCATGATGTGGTGGAGAGGAATATTTCAAAGACTTGTGCTCGGTTGGAAGCTAGATGGACTAATCAAGTTAAGGAAGGGATGGTTGAGAGTGATCCATCTCTGGATAAATTTCGTAAAAGAGTTCGAGAGATCTTGAAACCGTGGAGCTGGAGTCTACCGATCAGGAAGCGAGTTGTCTGGCCGGTTAGAAGACTTGTTCGAGAGAGAAGAGGGCATAGCAAGGTTGATATGGAAGTTGGTTTTGTTGATCAGTGTGTGGAGGTTGATGCGGAACCTGTGGAGAAACTTGTGGATGTTTCTATGGAGCTTCCTAACCTTGTTGATGCTGTGATTGAGATTGGTTTTCATGATCAGTTGGTTGAGTCTGACATGGAAATTATGGAGCACTTGGTCGTGGATAATCAGGTTGCTAAGGGTGGTGATCCATATGTTGGTGATATGGATGTTGTTGATATGGATGTTGCTGGTGTGGATTCACTAGTTGTTGATGTGGTTGAGGATCTACATGATACTACGGATCTGTATGTTCCTGATGTGAACCTGTTGGTGGTTGACATGGTTGAGGATTTACATGTTGCTCCTATTATGGATTTGAGCTTACATGTTGGTAACATGAATTTCATGTTTGAGGATATTTTTGTTGTTGGTAGTGATCTACTACAGAGAATATTGGTGAGGCACTATGTTCAGTTTGTTCTTGGGAGTGAGCATGTTGATTGGATGGTTGAGATTCTAGTGGTTGACAGATGGATGCAGATTTGGGTGACTTGCATGTTGGTTCTATTGTCCCTGTTGGAGTGGAAGCCTTTGGTGAAGATGAAGATGGTTTCAGATATTTCATCTAGCATCAAAGTATGAGGCATACTTCTTTTCGCACCTGGGGAGTCTGATGCAGGAGCATCCCAGGGTAGTTGGCTATCCTGCATGTTTGAGAGATTTGATGGAGTCGTGTGGACTTATTTTCATATGTGAGGGGTTTGGTATAATTGGATAAACTTACTTGGGTCTTCGGTAATTAGATTTGATGTATTTAATGGAACTTGGCATGGTCTTGGTTGCTCAGCATGGCCTAGATGGAGCTCGGTCTTGCTTAGGAATTTGGTGCCTATTTCAGGATATATAAGTAATTTTCTACAAAGAGTTAGAGGCTACAAATTTTAAGGATTGAAGAGGACCTATATTTCTTCCTACGGTTCAAAGCATGAGTTCTAATTCATCCAGAGCTAGGAGATATCATGATTTTACTAAGACATCTATTTTGGGAATTTAATTGTTGTTGTTGGCCGACTTGTGGCATTTAATTTTGGTATTTGTATTTAATTTATTTTCAGGGCCGACCTGTGGCTTAGATTGGTATAAGTAGAGGTTTTGGGGGAAGTCTTGAGGCAATTGATTCATTCATCCACTTGGGAGAAGAGGAGGTGGATGTGGAGCGAGTTTTGAGGAGAGCTAGTAGCTGCGGCTTGGGAAACAAGGAGATTGCTTGGTGGGCTTGCGAGCACAAGTTTAGATCTTCCTTGGGGGTTCCTACCAGTGTGTGGATCTAGGCTAGCTAGGGTTTTGGTTTGGATCTTGCGAGATCTTGTGGAGTTTCTATTGTAATTGCATTGTATTTGGCCGTAACCCGGAAGGCCTTACAGCCGGGCATGTTGGATGAAAATATAATGATTCTATTATGAGTATTGGCATTGTGTAGATCTATATCTCTGTATTGTTATTATATTCTTGTGTGTGGTTATTTTCTGGGGGCTAGGACATCTCCATCAGGGATCCTCCTACCTTGCACTGCATCACATTCAAAATTGAAATTCAGAATAAAACAAGATTTATTTTACTACTTGACTTAAAGTTGTGTAATTAATTATAATTATAATTTATATTTGGAATAATACTTTAAAAATAGAATAAAATTTACAATATAACAAATTATTTCAAATTTATAAAATTTAGAGTATGAAGCTTTAAAATATTAATTAGGTTGTATTAGTAATGGTTATTGTTTGAATAAAAGTAAAAGTTGTTTTTTATGAAATAAAGTAACATATTTTTTGAAACATATTGATAGGTGTATTGGATTATGAGATTTATGATTGATCAAATGGTTTAGCCAATCAAATTATCAATAAATAATTTTTACATATTATAAACTTAAAAATATTTCAATTTCACTATATAAAGTATGAAATATATAATAAAATAACAAATATCCTAATTTCTAATTGGTCCATACATATTGTTTTAATCACCAATTATTTACCAAGAAATCAAAACTCATTACAATACTACTTGCTTAGCCTATGACAAGTACTAATAAATAGATGACACCTCACATGAGTCATGATATATTCATCTGTTAGGTAAATAAAATGAGTGGGGTCTTAAAGATTGTATCTAAATCATTACTATTCAAATCAACGCATTCTTATTTTAAGATAAGAAATCTAATCTTATTTCATATCCTTTTTACTAATTTTATTTTTCAATGCCCCTCTTGATGTTACTATAGAAATTTTAGAAAGCAAATAATTTTACAATACCCCTCTTGATAGACATATATATGCATGTACATATATACATCCACACACACAAAGACATTATTTTTTAATGCTCCTCTTGATATACATATATATATATATATATATATATATATATATATATATATATATATATATATATATATATATATATATATATATATCTATATATATATATATATATATATCTATATATATATATATATATATATATATATCTATATATATATATATATATATATATATATATATATATATATATATATATATATATATATACATTTAAACACACACACACAAAGACATCTATGTTGTATCATAAATCATATGCTATTTGAAATAGCATACTTGTGTGCCATGTATATGTGGATAATATGGAGATGGTTGGAGAGAGTCAAATATTTTCTTTTCTTTAGAATAGTAAAAAATTACTATGTATATTTTTACCAAAATATAAAATGGGACAATCAAGTCCATGTTAACAAATTTGTATTCCAAGTGGTGGGTGTGATGATGGTGATGAAAATATGAATGGATCAAAGGAGGTTGGTAGGGATGGTGGTTTATGTTTAGATAGGATTGTCAATGAAGGAAAATCTCTAAATGGAATAGATATAATGACATGGATGATAATTTTTTTTGATACTTTATCATACCTATTAACATTGATAAAATATTGATATATGTAGTGATAAGATAGATGTTTCTCTTTCAGAGATCATATATTGGCTTTGTCATCCTTTAAATTAGGGGTGATTAACATATGGGTGTTGATAAATCTTTATATCTCGAATTCAATGCTCATTTGAATATTATGGTTGAGCTCAAGAGGTTGACTTTTTTAATATTATCCAAACCAAAAGGAAAAAGTTCCTTCTCCCTAGTCAAGGTTCCTTCTGATCCTTACTTTAGTTAGTTTTATATCTCTCTATTGGATGTTATAATTAATAAAAGTGTTTCTAGAAAATAAAGACTTCCTTGAGTGGAATTGTTTTAGGGCCTAAGCCTAACATTCAAAATTTTTAGCCTTCTATGGGAAAAAAATGGCATATGAATGGTTAGCTAGATATTTTGATCCTATCGATACATTTCTTATCCTTCTAGTTTACATTTGAAGAGGAGCTTCAAAATATCCTTTCTATTGGACCATCACACATTGGTCAATCAACTTTGGACCTTAAAGGAGGGACATTGAATTTTATGCTTCCAAAAATTCCTTTGTCATTTTCAAAAAGTGGGTTTAGTTACCTATTTTCCCCATGAAATATTGGGATGACAAATTTTTCAAGGGTTTAGCCATTGTTATAGGTCAAATTGTTTCTATAAATTTAATTACCCTTACAAGAAGAATGTTTTTTTCTTAGATTTTTTACTATTTCAAAAAGATCTAAACCTTCCCTCTTTCATTAGTACCCATAAATTCTATGGGTTTGGAAGAAAATAGTGGAGTATGAGTCAACCTCCTTTTTTTCTTTTAAATGAAATAACATGGTGCATTGGTTCCATCAATGTGCAACCCAAGTATCCAATCCCACAAAGAAATTTTGATGCAATAAGGATCAAGGAGTGAAGAATATTGAACCCGGCTTAAGAATCAAGATGCCTTCAACATGCCCCCCAAGGGAAGCTTCAATATCAATTCAAAAGTAGATTAATATACTGCATCATCTTAAAATGGAAGCACTTCCATGTTAAGAGCATTTAGCCCTCTAAGTAAGTGGTTTAGGGTCATGATTGGCATCTTTGCATTCTCCCTTGTCTTCCACTTCTTCTCTGCACTTGATTTCTTCATTCTAGGTGAAATTGGCGTTAAGGTCTTAAGGACTTTCTTGATTTTCTCTCTTCCATGGCTCCATTTTCTAGGTAGGATTCAGAAATGAGGCCTCCTAGTCCTTCATCATATCATTCTAAGGATTTTTTGTCTATTCCTGACACTAGGTCCTATTTAGACATCAATTTCTAAGTTTCTAGCATCTCTGGGATCCCTGTTGCAGAACCTGACAAAGTTAGGATCTGAGGTCAAAGTTGACCTCAACCCTAACTAGGTTAGGGTCAACCTCAACCTTGACCTGTTCCTGCCAGGATTTCAAATTGTCATTTTCCAGTAATTTAGCTTTCGGGAAAGTTATTTCCCGCCTCCGGGTCAATTGTTTCGGGTTCCGAAATGGTAAATCCTTTAATGGTATTTAATCAAGGTATATTTTCTAAAGGTGAGGACCTAATTGGTATTTAATTCTTCAAGGTGGCCCATCTAGAGGAGTGTGCCCTAGATCACTATAAAAGGAGGCCTTCCTCTCTCATTTTCATATCAAGTTTACATCTCATTCATGCATCAAGCACTCAATCTTTTCAATCAAGTTTTGGCAATCAAGCTCTCAAGTTCTCAAGGTGATCAAGCAAGCATTCATTCAAGTATTCAAGTCTTCTTCTTCATCCAAGTTCTCCATTGAAGATCAAGGATTCAAGCATTCAAGCTATTGAAGGGATTTGGCTCAAGCATTCAAGATCTATCATTCAAACCCTAGATCTAGCCACCATGGTGGTGTGATCTTCCTTCAAGATCCTTTTTTCATCTTCAAGATCCATATCATTCTTTCCTCAAGGTTGATTTCAAGCATATAATCATGGAGGTTTGATCATGTTATGTTCAAGCTTTCATATCAATATATTTGATTACATTCCAAATACATTAGCATATCTATTGAATTGCATAGCTTCATTGTTAGATTCATTTCTACTACTTGCTAGCATTCTCCTATTTCAATTTCAATATTAAGGTTGATTCCAAACCGGGGTTTGACCAAGGCAAACCCCCCCCCCCCCCCCCCCAAACAAACAACAAAACCATTTTTCTTGCAGGCATAGGTGTGGAATCGCAAATCTGAGAGCAAATTTGGATACCCTTTTCAAAAATCTTTCAGGATCTATGAACAGAATCAGAATCAGACTTCAAATAAATAATGTGGTCTTTGACCTTTTAAAAGATCAAAGTCAACCTGTGTGAATTTGGAGAAAATATTTCTGGGTTTTGTTCGCCTCAACATTTCCAGTCCAGAACAGGTGATAGAATCTTTAGAAAGTTCATATAGAAGCTAGAATTCAACATTTTCCAGATTTGCCCTAATTCAAGGTTAGTATTTTCATTTCAATTATTTCAGATTTCAAGCTTGATCCAACTATAGGGAAGTATAGGATTTATTCTTTCTTTCATATTCTTCATAGATTGATTCGATTGTGTATTAACTTCTTGGTTGATCAAATTGGATCTCTCCTTTGGGAATTTGGATTTAGGAGTGAATCTTACATTTTCCCCACACATACACAAATAGTGGTGATTCCAAATCACAACTATTCATTTTGGTGAACCCGACTAGCTTACTCTCTTTCTTTTTGGTGTTAGATTTACATTTTGCTCTTGCATCTATACTTCAAAAATTCAAAAAAATCTATATATTGAATAAAATACAAAAACATATTTCTTGCATTTTTATTTATCATGAAGATTGTTAAGATGTTTTGGTGCATAATCATGTTTGTTATTACTCTTCTTCTAGCATCTATTTATAATTCATATGATGTTTATGAGGGTATTATTCATTTCATAACATTTATGACCGTTCACTTTGTTCTTTCTTATGCTTTTGTGAAGTTGACTGATACTAGTTTACCTACATTTAAAACTTTTCTTAGGGATTTATGTGGTAGCCTTATTCATCTTTTGGATTATGTGAAGAATGTGGTAGATGATACACCATCTCCTAATCTTCCTAATCTTCATCCTACTCTTCATCCTAATCTTCCTATTCTGATACCTGATTCTCCATTTATTAATCCTTGCTCTTCTTGTACTTATGATGGGATTCAATCTATAGTGCAGGATGTGGATGTGCAAGATTTCTTTGATTTACCTTCTACTCCTAATCATGATGATCTTAAAGGAAAGGGTAAAGAAACTTCTTCAAAACCTATTATCCCACCTTATACAACCTTTACTCATGAACATGATAAACAATCACCTCCTATAGAAGCTTTGCATGATATGTACACTACTGGATATAATATGGAGAATAAACAAGGCTATAAAGGTTTAGGGTTAGGAGTTAATGAACATGGTATTAAATTTCCCATTAATATACCTCCTAAATCAGATATGTGTGGTGTTGGAACTTCTAAATCTCAAGTCAAGTTAAGAGGTGTGGATCTTCGTCCTCCCCTTAATGCCCATCTCTCTACATCTCTAATGGATAATCCTAACACTCGTCAAGAAAATGCTAAAATAGTATATGTGGAGCTAATGAATTCTAAGAAGGAAAGATTTAGACCTATACCTATTGATCCTTTGTAAAAATTTAAATGTCCTTTCCACTATCATAATACTCATTTTCTTGATGATTGCAACAACTTCAAATTATATGTTAGGGATAGGGCTGCGTGCGGTATTATACCTTTTTCTCGCACCATCTTACAACTTCTTCACCATTTCGATATAGGGGATTCCCCTCCATTAGAGCTGGAGTAAATGTTCCTATCCTCTTGTCTCTTGACTGGGGGGCAAGAGGCATCATTTTATCCAGTCTTTTAGGATCAATTAGGTCTTTTTATTAAGATTTAATTGGTATTCTTTATGTTTCCTTCTTCCATAGTCTTGCATGATGTTTTTATCCATTCCTAGGAATTATATTTTCTTCTTAGGAAATCTTTTCTAGGACATGTGTTTTGTAAAAATACCCCTTGTCTTTTATCCCTTGGGGGGGCAAGGTTCTTCCTTCTTTCTCTTTTTCTAGGGGAACTTCTTTCCTTAGCTTAGTGGTATTTTTTTATATTGCAATATTATTTCATCATATTGATAGATATTTTGACTATGGATAACCTTCTTACATGAGAAGTTGTTGTCCTAGGTTGTCCCTTCTTCTCTATATTGCAAATTATGTTCTTTATAAACTCTCACCCTTTCTTTAGTTTTAGAGTTGTTTCCCTCATTCCTAAGATTCCTCTTACTCTTCTTCACAGGGGGCTTGATGATTGAATCTTTGTTCCCACCAATTGAAAGATGATATCTTATCTAAACACACTCTTCTTTGATGGAGGTCTTGGTGATAAGATCTTTTTCATTGAGGGTCCTTTTCCATAAGTGACATATCCTTTTCATGATTATTTATATTCTTGGATGTCAGGGTCAATATCTCTCACTAAGGATATACTATACATTATTGTAAACAAGATATCTCCTTGCTTTGTGAAGTAGGTATCCTCTTCCATCTTTGTTCCTACACTTGGGGGGCAAAGATGCCTTATTCTTCTTTTCTATCTTCAAACATTCACACATGGAGTCACAAATACGGGTTGTGAGTTTGGTAGAAGTACTTTAGCCTTGGAGGCTTGGTATGCTTTTCTATCTTATTCAAATCTATGCATTGTTATTTCATCTGGTATTCTCTTCTTTTCTAGGGATTCACCTCTTTCCTTTGTTAAGCAGTATCTATCTATTATGTGATATCCAATCATACATGAAAATTATGGTTTGCATTTGCAGACCTATGTCCTTTATGCAAACCTTATTTGTTGTTTGACATTGGGTTTCCATGGTTGATACATCTCTCACCTTGGAAACTGAATAGTGTGCTATCCCTCATTAAGGGTTACTTTTTTTTCACTTCTTGCATGATATCTTTTACATTCATCCCTTCCATGGCCTCATAGGAGTTGTGACCTTCTTGGCTTGGACTGGGTGTTGTCTATGGATATTGTCTTGATGTTGAAGAAGGCTTTATCCTTGTTCTTTCTTTCCTTAACATGACAATATTGTATTTTTTTTGCCATATTAAGGAGGGAGGCATATACAGGGTCTCCCTTGTACTATAGTTTTTTATTTTTATATGCTAAATCTTGGAAGGTAATGCACATAAGTTGCTAAATCCTAAAAAGACATGCATTCATATGCTAAATCTTCCGAAGGTAACACACATAAGTTGTTAAATCTTGAGGAGACACACATTTTTTTCAAATTTTTCAATATGCTAAATCCTCTGAAGGTAACGCACATAAGTTGCTAAATCCTGAAGGGACATGCATTTCCAATTTCAAATATGCTAAATCTTGGAAGGTAACACATATAAGTTGCTAAATCCTGAAAAGACATGCACCTATATGCTAAATCTTTTGAAGGTAATGCACATAAGTTGCTAAATCTTGAGAAGACATGCATTTCATATTCATAGTGATACAAGGTGGATCTATGGATATTCTAGAAGTCATCAAAAGATGCATTACAATTGCAAGCACATTTTATGGGTGAACCTATTGGGCTCTCCCTCCAAGGTGATTCACGGTAAGGTAGGCATCTTACCAGGCAAGGTAATCACTTTCTCTTTTCTCTCTTTTCACTTTCATGCTAGTAGGACTGGATCATGAAGCTATGTTACCTATAGTGTTGCTCTTGTCTTTCTTATGTAATCATTTATGCTTTTATGATAGCTTTCCAAATATGATATTGGTATGAGAAATATTTCTTAGCAAGGTTTCTTATGCTAATTGATTTGGGTTGTTTTGTACCAACCCTTGTTCTTTTGAATACTCTCATGTATGTATGTTGAGTTAGAATCCTTGGCCTGGGGGCTTGTGTCTTCAGCTAAGTGTTATTTTATCTCATTTTGAATCCATTGGGATCTCTTCTCTCTTCTCCTTTACCAAGAGTTTGCATCAAATCCATACTCTTGCTAAAGTGGGGGCTTAATGTATCATCTTAAAATGGAAGCACTTCCATGTTAAGAGAATTTATCCCTCTGATTAAATGGTTTAGGGTCATGATTGGCATCTTTGCATTTTCCCTTGTCTTCCACTTCTTCTCTGCACTTGATTTCTTCATTCTAGGTGAAATTAGGGTTAAGGTCTTAAGGACTTTCCTAATTTTCTCTCTTCCATGGCTCCATTTTATAGGTAGGATTCAAAAATGAGACCTTTTATTCCTTCATCATATCATTCTAAGGATTTTTTGTCTATTCCTAACACTGGGTCCTGTTCAAACATCAATTTCTAAGTTTCTAGCATCTCTGGGATCTCTATTGCAGAACCTGACAAAGTTAGGGTCTGAGGTCAAAGTTGACCTCAACCCTAACTAGGTCAGGGTTGACCTCAACCTTGACCTCTTCCCACCAAGATTTCAAATTGTCATTTTCCAGTAATTTAGCTTTCGGGAAGGTTATTTCCCACCTTCGAGTCGGCTATTTCGGGTTCCAAAATGGTAAATCCTTTAATGGTATTTAATCAAGGTATATTTTCTAATGGTGAGGACCTAATTGGGATTTAATTCTTCAAGGTGACCCATCTAGAGGAGTGTGCCCTAGATCACTATAAAAGGATGCCTTCCCCTCTCATTTTCATATCAAGTTTACATCTCATTCATGCATCAAGCACTCAATCTTTTCAATCAAGTTTTGGCAATCAAGCTCTCAAGTTCTCAAGGTGATCAAGAAAGCATTCATTCAAGTATTCAATTCTTCTTCATCATCCAAGTTCTCCATTGAAGATCAAGGATTCAAGCATTCAAGCTATTGAAGGGATTTGGCTCAAGCATTCAAGATCTATCATTCAAACCCTAGATCTAGCCACCATGATGGTGTGATCTTCCTTCAAGATCCTTTGTTCATCTTCAAGATCCATATCATTGTTTCCTCAAGGTGGATTTCAAGCATACAATCATGGAGGTTTGATCATGTTATGTTCAAGCTTTCATATCAATATATTTGATTACATTCCAAATACATTAGCATATCTATTGAATTGCATAGCTTCATTGTTAGCTTCATTTCTACTACTTGCTAGCATTCTCCTATTTTAATTTCAATATTAAGGTTGATCCCAAACTGGGGTTTAACCAAGGCAAACCCCCCGCCCCCCCCCCCAAAACAAACAAAAAAACCATTTTTCTTGCAGGCATAGGTGTGGAATCTCAGATTTGAGAGTGAATTTGGATACCCTTTTCGAAAATCTTTCAGGATCTGCGAACAAAATTGGAATCAAACTTCAAATAAATAATGTGGTCTTTGACCTTTTAAAAGGTCAAAGTCGACCTGTGTGAATTTGGAGAAAAGATTTTTGGGTTTTTTCTGCCTCGACATTTCCAGTCCAGAACAAGTGATAAAATCTTCAGAAAGTTCATATAGAAGCCAGAATTCAGCATTTTCCAGATCTGCCCTAATTCAAGGTTAGTATTTGCACTTCAATTACTTCAAATTTCAAGCTTGATCCAACTATAGGGAAGTATAGGATTTATTCTTTCTTTCATATTCTTCATAGATTGATTCGATTTTGTATTAACCTCTTGGTTGATCAAATTGGATCTCTCCTTTGGGAATTTGGATTTAGGAGTGAATCTTACATTTTCCCCACACACATACACAAATAGTGGTGATTCCAAATCACAACTATTCATATACATAGAAATAGTTTTGGACAACCATATTTTTTGTATATTCTATCCATGGAGGGGGATGAAATAGCCCAAGAAAATATGGTCCCCAATTGGATGTATAAGAAATCCCTCTAAAATAAGAGGGTGAATATAGTGTGTGCTCAATTGGAGAAAAAATCTCATAGTATGAATAATATTAGTGTGTTGGATACCAAGAGTAATTATTTATAAAGGCGTGATAGTGGTATCCTGGAAGTATGACACAATTTGTGAAGTCTATTTTATGTGATAAATTAGAATATTGAAATGAGATCAATGTACAATGTATAAAAAATGCATGCATTGATTGTGGAATTTGCAAAACTTTCAATTGCAAATTGAGAATATTGATGTTTCAAAGCCAATTTTGTGGAAGAGATTTGAATATGAGACATATCTAACTAAGAAAGGAGATGAATCCAAAAAAAATGCATTGAAGGAGAGTGAATTTCCCTACCTTGAGTTTATAAAAAAATTATGTATATTTATCATTTATCCACATATCCAAGATTATCATGGTACACAATGGCAAGCTAAACAGTTTCATGATTCCAAAAATGGTTTTCCACCTAGTTGTATTCTTTCAATTGTAGACTTCTTTGAGAACTATACATTTTTCCCTCAATAGGAGCTTCAAGCTCAATATCATCATCATGGTCACGCTTAAATATTTATGCAAGTGACCTATAGACACACATAATTTGATTTGGGTAAGGTAGAAAGAACTAATCCAAATGAACACATTATCATAAAAGAGGTTCATTTCTATATCAACAATGATAAGGTCCATGATAGGAGCTATGTAAATTTATATTTGATTGAACAATTTGATAAATTTTATCTAATAATTACATACATGTGTTTAACTTTATACCAAGCTAATTTAAGTCTGCAAAAGCCTTTAATTATCTATCCATGCAACATGCTAGATGCAATGTTAAGTTTCTCTGGAACTTCTTTAAAAGTGGACATGTGGAAAAGGAGAGCACGATGGAGAAGGAGCATGTGCGAAGTGTGCACTTTGGCAACATGAACTTGAAGGTACAAATAGTGTTCAATGGTGTTTAGTGTTCAACGTGTAAGTGCATTCTTCAATTTCCATTTTGTTTAAACTGATCATTATTTTATGTTGGTAACAACATGGATAATTCAAAGAAAATTATTGAATGGTGCAAAATTCATTTTGCTTGTTAGGACACAACATGAAACAAATGTTATTTTTGGGAAGTGAAAGGTAAAATATTTTGTTCAAAATTTTTTTAATGTTAATACTTCTATATATATAATGGAAAAAAAAGAGAAATAGACAAGAGTTGCTAGAATTAAAAAAATAATAATGTTCATTATGATTATAGCATACATTTGAATATGTGATTTGATAATTTATATAATTATATTTAATATAATTTTAATTTTTAAAATTAAAATAATGAATAAATACACACCATGGAGGGATGATTTTAAGGGAGTGGTTGTAAAGTGTGATTCAAGACCATTAAACAACCCCATAGAAAACTAAAAACATAAAAAAATATGAATGGCCATATATGTTAAGCCATCCTGAAACACGACCAACAATGCAATTATTTTTATAATAATGTTCATTATGATTATAGCATACATTTATGTAATAATAATGTTCATATGGTTATAGCCAATGAACATTATTATTACTCTCCTCTATTCTTAATTTAAATAGTAATAATGTTCATTATGATTATAGCATGCATTTGAATATACGATTTGATAATTTATATAATTATGTTTAATATAATTTTAATTTTTAAAATTAAAATAATGAATAAATATACACCATGGAGGGAAGATTTTAAGGGACTCATTGTAAAGTGTGATTCAAGACCATTAAACAACCCCATAGAAAACTAAGAACATAAAAAAATATGAATGGCCATGTATGTTAAGCCATCCTAAAACATGACCAACAATGCAATTATTTTATAGAGAATAGTGGCTTTTGTGATTTTCCTATCATGTTCAACCACAAATTCAATAAATGGGGTGTTTTATATATAATATTAATTGACCATAATTTTTATGCTAAGAGGTGTACCTATACAATCTAGTACAAGCTACGATACCAACACAAGAATATGTCGTGTACATTAAGAAGATTTATCGTCAGATATGAATGATTTAAAAAGATAGTGAAATTAAAATAATTAGTGCCAAATGGCATTCAAAAAATCCAAAATCTAAATGATATTAAAAAATCAAAATGTCAAATGTCATTTTGTTTTTTCAGATTTACTTTTTTAGATGTCACAAAGAATACAAATGATCACAAAAGTATATATAAATAAATTTTATAATATATAGTCCTAAGATTTAATTATTCCAAGATATTAAGATTATAACTAAATTATGTTTTTCATATTTAATAAATATTAATTAGAAACATATTACTCTAAAAAGAATAATAGAAAAATATAAAGAAAAAATAGATACCTCTTATTTTTCTAATTTACTTGATAAAGATGTTTCTATATTCTCATTATATTTTTCTATAAGAAATGTCATTACTCTTAGAAAATTAGTATATTAGAAAACTATAAAAATAATATAGAAACATCTTACATTTCTAATAATAATAATTTCTTTCTTTGTATTATTAATCATATTTAATGAGTTCTTTGAAACTAATATTATTATCATGAACAATAAATTTTAGAGAGAAACAATTCAATTTTGAATATACATTTAATATAAGTCCATTAAATAAAGGGATCATGAAATTTTTGAAAATATTAATTCATAATCTATTATATATCACAAAAGTATATATATAGATAAGATAAGATAAGATAAGATAAATTTAGTAATGTCCAACAAGAGACCAACAAGGGTCAAAGGGATTGGAAATGTACAACAAAAGGAACAACGAACCAATAGACCACCAAAGAGTGGCCGAGAAAGCAACCAAGAGTGAAAAAAGAACAAGAAATAGCAAGCAAGAAGAACAGACACAAGTGAAGGACTAAGGATCATTTTTAGGAAGAAAGAAGTCCAACACTAAAGGATAATGATCCAGATGAGTAGGAACCCTGAGTCATCGTTGTGAGCTACTAGAGATGTGTCATTGACAGGTAAAGGTTCTGTGGGGTCTCACAGATCTAGAGTGACCAATGATGGAGGCAATGTGAGGGTGCTTCACCCCACGTAAAGGAGATGAGGGTGAGAAGAAGGCCATAATGATCTGATTAGATATCTATCTCTAGGGGAAAGAAGTTGTAGGGTATGCTCGCGGAGCTATACAGTCTCATGGAGATAAAGTGCCAGGCATCTCTGATCGGTGTAGCTAAAGAAAGAAGTCAAGGAACTGCACCCTCTGAATAAGCAATAGAATCTCCCTCTGATCTCATACTAAGTAGGATAATGGAAGATGAAGTGTGCCTTAGTCTCAGTCTTGGCCATGGTGCATAACCTACAAATCCGATCATCTCTATCAATGTAATGGTTTGTTTAGACTTGAAGGTGGTGAGATCCAACCCAAAAAGATCCCAGCATAATGCGAAGGGTGTGGCACCAACACTGAGATAAGTATCTAGGAAGAACAATAATCCCATCCTGAATGTCTAGAAATTGCTCAGCATAAAAAGCCATCCTCAGGTGCAAACCCCCACATGGGTTTATCCAGGTTGTGGTGATATACTACCTGTATATGTCAAGTCTGACATGTTTGTTCAACTCCTATTTGGAGGGGAGGAGGTGAGCCAAAGTGTCAAGTGAGAATTGATCGGGGGGGAGCTAATCAATGTCAATCCTGATGGAACCTAAAAGGGATGAGGCCTAGCCATACCAACAATGGGCTCTGGGGGAGGGGTCTAACTTGGAAAGTGCTAGTGAAGAGCAATAGGCCAGGTAGGAGTATCTGTTGCAACCATCATTGGAGTTTGCAAAATAGCAGAGGCAGTGAATAAACCAAACCAGATCAAAGATGTCCCCCAATCTAAAGGGATGTGCCTCGAACTTAGCCAAAATGATGCTGTGAGAGGTGGACCGATGACATATGATGATATGCTAGAGGAAGATAGTTTGAACACATTCAATAGAGGCCCAATCAGAATCCAGAAGTGATGGCCCCCAAACAATAGAACCATAAAGTATCATAGGTCTAACCAAGGAATCCAAGAGGGACAACTTGGACATGGTGTCCTAAAAATGATGTCTGAAACATTGTCTCTCCAACATGGCAAGGGAACCCATCCCTTTACTAATCCTGGGCAGAATGGTGGGTCTTAGGCTGAAGTGAGGGCCGAAAAACTTGACCCCAAGGTAGGTGTATGAAGAAGTAATCTCAATCTCCTGACCCTGATAGTAGAAATGAAGATGTGAGGTCTTCAGGTAGTTGAAGATCATCACACGTGTCTTACTAAGATTCACCACCAGCTGTCTCAAATCAAAAAAAGAGGCCAAGCTATCAAGAAGTCTCTGGAGAGTTTCCAGTGAGGAGGCAAGGAGAATCACATCATTAGTGAAGAGGAGAGTGGAGATAAGAACCTGGTGCAGGTAGCAACCATCACCTGGAAGTGAGGAATCTCTGAAAAAAGCCTCAAGCTCATCAATGTAGATGTTGAACAAGGTGGGGGAAAGGGGGCACCCCTGTTTCATTCCAAAGGTGCTTTGAATAGGGTCAGAGAAACCCATAGGAGTCTTGAATCTTCCCTCAACACACTTGTAAAGTCTCATAATAGCTATCAAAAGAGTCTCAAAAATACTGATATCTCTCAGTCTCTAGAAGAGGGCCACCCAAGGGATGGTATCGAATGCCTTACGAAAATCAATGAAGAAGCAATATACTTTCACAGAATGATGGCGAGCCTCCTCAATAATCACCTACAAAGTCAGGATGTGGTCTATGGTCTGTTAATCTACCTAGAAGCTAGCTTGACCTCTAGCCCTGCAATCTCTCTTGTCCAACTCCCTATTAAGAATAGTATTCAGTGTCATTGTGTAGAGTTTAGCAAAGGTGTTCCCAATCATGATGGTCCTATAGTTACTGGGGTTAGAAACTGATGTATCCTTGTGAATCAGGTAGATTAATTGTCTTGACTAGGACTCAAGGAAGCTAGTGCAAACCACACTATTAAATCATGTTGGAAGATAGGAGCTCGACACAAAGATACCAAGCTTGAAGAGCTCAACCTAAAAACCATCCTCATCGGCTGCCTTGCTACATCTCATGGATCTGATAGCCTCGTAGATGCTGGAAGCGATAAAGATATGGTAGTGAGGGGGAGGGTTGAGGTGAAGAGATGGCTGGTCAGGGATGTCATAAAGAGTGGAGGTGTGGGAGGCAAGGGATCTGAGATCGATGGTGGGAGGTGGAGCGGGATATTGAGGGAACATGGTGTGCCAAAAAAAATTAGGATTCTAAATGAGCATATCACATAGGGATGTGCACTGTGAAGCAATGAAAGAATGTTTCTTTGAACAAAGAAAGTGATGGTAGGAGGAATGGAGGCTAGAAAATTTGGAAGGGAGAGTCTCAAAATTCAAGTGCAAGGAGCGGTGGAAAGCTTTGTAGTCATCGTCAAACCACCCATTCATATGGCAAGTAAATTAGCGTGTGGATTTGAGGATAGGGTGGTGAGGGATGGAGAGGAATGCCACCTCCCAAATAGTTGTGATCAAAATGTCAAACATGGAGGAAGCGTGGAAACTATCAAAAAAGCTCTTAGGTGAGAGGAGACGATGGAGGTGGAGGGTAAAGAGATCATGGTCACCCTCGGCAAACTAGAAATAAAAGTGGGTAGGAGAATGATCAATGATAGTTGGGGAATGGGGAAGGAGAGATGGGTGAGGGGGAGGAGAAAAGTGAAGTGCAAGGCTTAGAAAGGCATGGTCAGCTAATGGAAGATGAGAGATAGTGAAGTGGTGGATGGAAGGGATAAAAGAGGTGCTAGTGATAACATAGTCAACCACACTGGCACCACTGTAGTGCGGCCAACATGTAAAAAGCTCAGAACTAGGAAAGCAAGAGAGGCCATTCAAAATAACCAAATTAGAAGACTCACAAAGCTAGAGGAGGTGACGACCATAAATAGATAAAGGTCCACTGCGATCCTCAGAAACACGTTGGAGCCCCAAACTGCTAGGATCTAGTTCTGAGGTACAGGTCTAGTCAGTACCTCGGTCATGTATAGGGGTCTGTAGCTCCCTATTCCATGCATTAAAGTCTCCCAAAATGATGATGTCCCCCAAGGTACTGAATCTAGAAATGCACTCTATCAAATCAATAAATGGGTCCCCATCCTCACTACTATGAATGGCCTATGGCGAGGAGGTCGGTGGAAGTAGAAAACCACAATGAAGATGTCTCTCTAGCGGTGACTAGCATGACGTATGTGGATCCACATGAATCTGGCATATGTGTCTAGATGAACCACCAAAGTAGCGCTAAAGAGGTTGTCCCTAATCAACTAGGCAACAGCCCCAAAGCCCCGTACACCACCCTAATAAGTAGATTTAATAATATAGTCCTAAGATTTAATTATTCCAAGATATTAAGATTATAACTAAATTATATTTTTCATATTTAATAAATATTAATTAGAAACATATTACTTTAAAAATGATAATAGAAAAATATAAAGAAAAAATATATTCCTCTTATTTTTCTAATTTACAATAAAGATGTTTCTATATTCTCTTCATATTTTTCTATTAGAAATATCATTTCTCTTAGTAAAGTAGAGTATTAGAAAAGTATAAAAATAATATAGAAACATCTTACTTTTATAATAATAATAATTTCTTTCTTTGTATTATTAATCATATTTAATGAGTTCTTTGAAAGTAATAAGAAATTACCATGAACAATAAATTCTAGAGAGAAACAATTCAATCTTGAATATACATTTAATATAAGTCCATCATGAAAGAAAGGAATCATGAAATTTTTGAAAATATTAATTCATAACCTATTATATATAATTATTTTAATTATCTTTTCAAATTTAATTATGTAATATTTTTTTAATTAATGTTTTAAATCACAACATTATCCTAAATTGAGACTTACCCAACTAAATTGAGACTTAAATCTAACACTAAATTAAATTGAAACCTAACCTTACAACAAATTTAATTACAACTCTAACTCTAATCCTTATTAAATATTAAAATAACTAAACCTTAATGAAGACCAAAAAGGGGCTTCTATCTACCCAATAGATGCTACTTGTGTATTAAGGAAGTTGAGTCTTGTGATCATATTGTGTTGCATTTCTCTTATACCCGCATGGTCTAAGAGATAATTCTTAGAAATTGGAACCTTTGTTGGTTTTTCCCCATCTCTTGGTAGGACTTTATTACTCAATGGAGTTGTCTATTTTCAAACAAAATGGCTAAAGACTTTTGGAATTTAATTCTCCCTCATTTGAGCTAGCACATTTGGAAAGGGAGAAATAACAGAGTGTTCCAGGAGAGGTATCCTAAAGCTGATTTGGTTGGGAATCAAATATTTAGAGGGCTAGAGGAAAACTTCAATATTATTATCAAAAACTATCCTACTATGATTTCCTTTAAGGAGAATATGGAGAAAATTAGATACTGGGAGTTTAGAAACATTTATCCTAAAGTTCATCATCCTCGAGATGTTGTCATGTGCTCCTCTCCTCCCCAAAGATGGATCAAAGCTAACTTTGATGGGGCTGGCAAGGGAAACCCGGGAAATGCTGGTGGCGGTTGTATTATAACAAACTGGGCTGGAAATTGTGTTGGGGCTATTGCCTTTCCTTTGGGAGTCCAATCTAATCATAGAGAGAAAGTTATGTGGGCTCTCAATCCAATTATGTTGGTTGATGAGTTGGATTGTAATAATTTGCGGCAGGAGGCAAATTCACTTAATATCATCAATAATATTAAAGGCCTTAGTAAACCCTCAAGGACAATTGAGCATATAATAGAGAAAATAAAATACATTGCTCATAAATTTGAAAGATTTCACCTAACCCATGACTACTGCGAAACCAACATGGTTGCAGATGGGCTTGCTAATATTGGTGTTACAAATGATGTCACTCGCAAGTAGCTTGGGATGAGCAATATTAATGATGATATTAATAAATTTATTTATTATGACAAGATTAACCAAAAGGAGGGAATCATATGAAGTAATGATGATAGTGAGTGATATGATGCATATTTTATGTACTCATGAAATGAAATGGAAAACAAAGTGCAAGATCATTAAGACTCATCCTTTCATACATGTTTTATGGGTGTTCAAAATGGCTCTTGTGCTGAAGGTGTTTTATTTAGTGCTTTGTGTGTCCTTTTTGAGAAAGTTTCATCTCAAAATGTCGACACATAATTCTATTAATTCTTCTTTGGTGACTAAGTGTATGATGAAATAAATGGCAGGGGATCTAAAGAGAGAAGAACCTTCAAAGTGTAAATTGGTTTAGGAGAAAAATGTTTGGAAAAAATCAAGAAGGGAAAGATTGATCATTATATTTAGCGCTTGCATGGTAATGATAAAGACATAACAAAGGATTTTGCATCTGGTTGGGACAATAGTGTGTTGGATATTAGGGGCAAGTCTTTTCCTTTGACTTTGGACCTTATTTTAGATATTATGGGCCTCCTGCTTGATGGTATGAATTACTTCAAAGATAGGAAAATTGGTAATAAGGTTTATAAGGATTTTCCTAAAACTATTAAAGACAGGGCTATGCTTGTTAATGGTAGTATAGATTATGTCATTATTAACAACCTCAATCTCATATGGGCACATATTTGGAGGGTTATTATGGAATACTTCATTTTAGACAGAAGATTCACTAGGGTTTATAATTTCCATTTTGTTCTAGTAAACCATTTTTTTTATAATACTAGGGTTTCTTTCCCTTACTTCATGTTGAGTTCTTTGAACCAGAGTATCATGGATAACAAAATCAAGTCTACTTCTCCTATCCTCCATGAAGGGTTGATTCTTCTCATTGTTGAGTATGCTAGAGAAAAGATTCCTAAGCCTTTGCCAAAGCATATTGGTAAGAAGAAACACAAGCCTGTTGAGGCTAGTTATGGGAAGAAAGCTAGACTCACTTCTAACAAGAAAAGAAAGGCTATTCCTTCTAAGAAAGAGGAGCCCCTTTCTATTTTTGACTAGTTGGAGGGTATAAAGTCTGAAGATGATGAGGAAGAAAACAATTCTGAGGAGGAAAGTCCAAAAATAGAGGATTCCAAAAACAAGGATATTTTCAAGAAGGATATTACTCAGATGGTTGAAAATGAAGAAGAGGAAAAGAATATCATGGTGCTTAGCCCACATTCTCTAGATGGTACTAATGATATTAACCCTGAAAAGATCAAGGAAGTTTCATGAAAGGACTCCTAGCAAGAGATCTCTAAGGAAACTATAAATGTGTCATATCAGAACTAGTTTATAGAAAATAATGATCAGGAGGGAGATGGTGAAGACAAAGAGAAGGGATGGTGAAAATATGCTTCTTTTTTGGGATGTGTATTAGTATCTAATTTCGTATATTAAAAATCTAAATTATAAATCAAATTTTAATAATTTTTTAAAATTATTTTCGTATGTAATTTAATTGTTTAAGTAGTTTTTGGCTTCTGGGTAGTAATGATGTTCTATTATCCGTTCACTCAGACAAGGATCAATTGAGAAAACTTTTTAGTTGTCAAAGAAAACATAATGGCACAAAAGGGGATAGGTATGGGGAAATGCTTTGAAATGGTCATGTTTTGACCCTTCAGTGCTTAACGAACTCTACAAGGACCATCATTACTACCTAGAAGTCAAAAATATTTTTTAAGTGGTTAAATAAGGAGACAAAAAAAAATTGCCAAAATCGGATATATTGTTTAGTCTCTTGAATGCACAAAGTTGACAATAATGACTACCGATACACTTCCCCTAAGAATTTTAACATTCTCCATTCTACATATTTGTAAATAAAAGATTGGAGATCCTCGTTTCAAATCAAAATGTATTCAAATGAGTTACATCCACTTTGTAGTTCTTAATGTGGAGATTATTGGGCTGGATCGAATTTGGGAAATACATTTTCATAAGAGAGGGAAAATAGTTTGCAGTTTGTGGATGTGCATGTATATAGCTTCGGCTGTAAACATCACACACTAATGACTGACGCTAGGCTAAAAGTGTTAAATAGTCAAAGTTGACTTACTTTCTCTAAGCTTTATTTTTTCTTAGCTGGTCTATATACATTGTGGGCCTCTATGACTGTCCCAATTGTTCAGAGTATGAACATGAATGTTAAATAAAATATTTTATAAATAAATAATTTAATATAGAGTTCTAACACACATTTAATATGTGTATAATGAAATCTAAATGTTTGATGCGAACAATTGAAAACAAATATGATAGAGCATGAAATGAAAATGATTAAAACTAGAATTATTAACTATGCAACTACTTTAAATTGTAATACATGTATAACTACTCTGTGCAAACAATTAGAATTAGAATGCTATTTACTACTTATTACATATGTAAATAGTTATATACTTTTGAATTCAGATAATCTCAACAAGAATGCAAACAAATGAATAATCTCATAAATAGTCATTTCTCTTCATCTAAAATACTCTCCATACTTCCACACATACATTTGTACTATTCTTAACCATTATTCCATCAAACCTTGTGATTTATGTCCAATGAAAAACAAACAAACAAACAAAGAATCTCACCAAACCAAAAAAACAAAAACAAAATATAGCATCTTTATGGGATTGTTCTTCAAAACCATCTAGTTTCTCACCAAACAAAAAACAAAAAATAGGGTATCTATCACTTCCTATTAAAGAGCTAAAAACATTATGCTCGAGTCAATTATTAATCTTATAAAGTTTAAGCACACAACTCTCTTCCAGGTGCATATAGTCATAACTATTTTAATTAACTCATTTTTATGTAAAATAAGTTTAGTTTTAGTAAGATTTTTTCAATAGTGTTATTATGGATATTTTACAGTTAGATGCAATTGATTTTACTTATTTATTCAAATGTACTAGCTAGAACTAAAAGTTAGAAACAAAATTGAAATTCAGAATAAAACAAGGTTTATTTTACTACTTGATTTAAAGTTTTTCAATTAGTTATAATTATAATTTATATTTGGAATAATATTTTAAAAATAGAATAAAATTTACAATATAACAAATTATTTCAAATTTATAAAATTTAGAGTGTGAAGCTTCAAAATATTAATTAGGTTGTATTAGTAATGGTTATTGTTTGAATAATAGTAAAAAATGTTTTTTATGAAATAAAGTAACATATTTTTTGAAACATGTTGATAGGTGTTTTGGATTATGAGATTTATGATTGATCAAATGGTTTAGCCAATCAAATTATCAAGAAATAATTTTTACATATTATAAACCTAAAAATATTTCAATTTCACTATATAAAGTATGAAATATATAATAAAATAATAAATATCCTAATTTCTAATTGGTCCATACATATTGTTTTAATCACTAGTTAAACCAAGAAATCAAAACTCATTACAATACTACTTTCTTAGCCTATGACAAGTACTAATAAATAGATGACACCTCACATGAGTCATGTTAAATTCATCTGTTAGGTAAATAAAATGAGTGGGGTCTTAAAGATCGTATATAAATAATTACTATTCAAATCAACACATTCTTATTTTAAGATAAGAAATCTAATCTTATTTCATATTTTTTACACTAATTTTATTTTTCAATGCCCTTCTTGATGTTATTATAGAAATTTTAGAAAGCAAATAATTTTACCATGCCCCTCTTGATATATATATATATATATATATATATATATATATATATATATATATATATATATATATATATATATATATATATATATATATATATATATATATATATATATATATATATGCATGTACATATATACATCCACACACACACAAAGACGTTATTTTTAAATAATTTTATTTTTCAATCTTGATATAAATATATATATATATATATGCATGTACATATATAAATCCACACACACACAAAGACATCTGTGTTGTATCGTAAATCCTATGCTATTGAAAATAGCATAATTGTGTGCCATGTATATGTGGATAATATGGAGGTGGTTGGAGAGAGTCAAATATTTTCTTTTCTTTAGAATAGTAAAAAATTACTATGTATATTTTTACCAACATATAAAATGGGACATCCAAGTCCATGTTAACAAATTTGTATTCCAAGTGGTGGGTGTGATGATGGCGATTAAACTATGAATGCATCAAAGGAGGTTGCTAGGGATGGTGGTTTGTGGTTAGATAGGATTGTCAATGAAAGAAAATCTCTAAATGGAATAGATATAATGACATGGATGATAATATTTTTTGATACTTTATAATACCTATTGACATTGATAAAATATTGATATATGTAGTGATAAGATAGATGTTTCTCTTTGAGAGATCATATATTGGCTTTGTCATCCTTTAAATTAGGGGTGATTAACATATGGGTGTTGATAAATCTTTATATCTCGAATTCAATTCTCATTTGAATATTATGGTTGATCTCAAGAGGTTTACTTATTTAATGTTCTCCAAACCAAAAGGAAAAAGTTCCTTCTCCCTAGTCTAGGTTCCTTCTGATCCTTACTTGGGTTAGTTCTATATCTCTCTATTGCATGTCATAATTAATAAAAGTGTTTCTAGAAAATAAAGACTTCCTTGAGTGGAATTTTCTTAGGGCCTAAGCCTAACATTAAAAATGTTTAGCTTTGGGTGTGAAAAAAATGGCATACCAAAGGCCAACTAGAGATTTTGATCCTATCGATGCATTTCTTATCCTTGTAGTTTACATGTGAAGAGGAGCTTCAAAATATCCTTTCTATTGGACCATCACACATTGGTTATTTAACTTTGGACCTTAAAGGAGGGACCTTAAATCTTATGCCTCCAAAAACTCCTTTATCATTGTCCAAAAGTGGGTTTAGTTACCTAGTTTCCCCGTGAAATATTGGGATGACAAATTTTTCAATGGTTTAGCCAGTGTTATAGGTCAAATTATTTCTATAAATTTAATTACCATTACAAGAACGATTTTTCTTAGATTTTTTACTATTTCAAAAATATCTAAACCTTGCCTCTTTCATTAGTACCCATAAGTTCTATGGGTTTGGAAGCAAATAGTGGAGTATGAGCCAACCTCCTTTTCTTCTTTTAAATGAAATAACATGGTGCATTGGTTCCATCAATGTGAAACCCAAGTATGCAATCCCACAAAGAAATTTTGATGCAATAAGGATCTAGGAGTGAAGAAGATTGCACCCGGCTTAAGAATCAAGATGCCTTCAACATGCCCCCCAAGGGAAGCTTCAATATTAATTCAAAAGTAGATTAATATCCATAGAACTAGTTTTGGACAACCATATTTTTTTTATATTCTATCCATGGAGGGGGATGAAATAGCCCAGGAAAATATGGTCCCCAATTTGATGTATTAGAAACCCCTTTAAAATAAGAGAGTGAATATAGTGTGTGCTCAATTGGAGAAAAAATCTCATAGTATGAATAATATTATTGTGTTGGATACCAAGGGTAGTTATTTATAAAGGCGTGATAGTGGTATCCTAGAAGTATGACACAATTTGTGAAGTCTACTTTATGTGATAAATCAGAAGATTGAAATGAGATCAATGTACAATGTATAAAAAATGCATGCATTGATTGTGGAATTTGTAAAAATTTCAATTGCAAATTGAGAATATTGATGTTTCAAAGCCAATTTTATGGAAGAGATTTGAATATGAGACATATCGAACTAAGAAAGGAGATGAATCCAAAAAAAATGCATTGAAGGAGAGTGAATTGCCCTACCTTGAGTTTATGAACAAATTATGTGCGAGATTATCATGGTACACAATGGCAAGCTAAATAGTTTCATGATTCCAAAAATGGTTTTCCACCTGGTTGTATTCTTTCAATTGTATAATTCTTGGAGAACTATATATTTTCCCCTCAATAGGAGCTTCAAGCTCAATATCATCATCCTAGTCAAGTTTAAATATTTATGCAAGTGACCTATATACACACATAATTTTATTTGGGTGAGGTAGAAAGAACTAATCCAAATGAACACATTATCATCAAAGAGGTTCATTTCTATATCAACAATGATAAGGTTCATGATAGGATCTATGTAAATTTGTATTTGATTAAACAATTTGATAAATTTTATTAAATAATTACATACATGTGTTTAACTTTATTCTAGGATAATTTAAGTATGCAAAAGCCTTTAATTTTCTATCCATGCAACATGCTAGATGCAATGTTAAGTTTCTCTAGAACTTCTTTAAAAATGGACATGTGGAAAAGGAGAGCACGATGGAGAAGGAGCATGTGTGAAGTGTGCACTTTGGCAACATGAACTTGAAGGTACGGATGGTATTCAATGGTGTTTAGTGTTCAACATGTAAGTGCATTCTTCAATTTCCATTTGCTTTAAATCGATTGTTATTTTATGTAGGTAACAACATGGATAATTCAAAGAAAATTATTGAATGGTGCCAAATTCATTTTGCTAGTTAGGACACAACATACAACAAACGTTATTTTTGGGAAGTGAAAGGTAAAATATTTTGTTCAAAAACTTTTTAGTGTTAATACTTCTATATATATAAGGGGAAAAAAGAGAAATAGGTGAGAGTTGCTAGAATTAAAAAAAATTCTTAATTTACATAATCATAATGTTCATTATGATTATAGCATACATTTGAATATATGATTTGATAATGTATATAATTATGTTTAATATAATTTTAAATTTTAAAATTAAAATAATGAATAAATATACACCATGGAGGAAAGATTTTAAGGGATTGGTTGTAAAGTGTGATTCAAGACCATTAAACAACCCCATAGATAACTAAGAACATAAAAAATATGAAAGACCATGTATGTTAAGCCATCTTGAAACACAACCAACAACACAATTATTTTATAGAGAATATCAGCTCTTGTGATTTT